>PVJD01008413.1:0-72772 GCA_004026545.1 Mormoops blainvillei
TTTGTTGATAAAAACCAGAAGTTGATTGAGAAACCATTCACATACTGCCAAAGTTTGTTTTAACATCTGTCTGTGTTTAATAGCTTCTCATATTCAAGGCATAACACAACTTTGACACCTGCAGTGAGGATGTTTTTTTAAAAAATCTGACAAAGAAAACAGTAGCAAAATAAAAAATCCTTAAAATAAGAGTCTGAAAAAAAGTAAAATAAATATAATTGTCACAGAAACTTCAGTGACACTTCCTTAAAAAGTAAAAATTAACCATTTATTTTAACTTTAAATTCATTTATAACAAGTGAATTGTGAACAAATCCTTTAGCTTGTTTTTCACTAGCACCAGGTGCATAGGAAGATGCAGGTTTTTAGATGACTTTCTTATAAAGGGCTGCAATTTAGATTCTCCTTCAGTGGCATCTTGCTTCCAAGTGTGAGACTCAGACTAACTTCAAACAGAGCTTCATGAGCTCAAATATATTGACTGTGGAGAGATAAAAGAGAATTGTCCTATTACAGAAAATGTGACTGCTCCTGACGTGAGGGTCAGTGAGGTAGCTAGAAACCTCAGGGTCTACCAGTTTAGAGTAGTATAGGAGAAAAATCGATACAGGTAAAGCAAAACAAGGCAAAATAAAATACCCCAGAACGAGTAACTTCACCATCTTCAGTTGCCTGAAAAACCTATCTTAGCTAAAGTTTCAAACACAGAATACTAGATGAAAGTAAACTTAAGACTATTTTTATAATTAATTCTCAATAACGAGTCTCCAAATTACAAGACAAAACATCTGAATAAAATAATGTTAATCATTTTATTGATGTTTTTGTTCTTAACACTAGAGTTTACTCTAGTCTTCGCTTATGGACTCCCAATACTCTACTCTTTTGACGATGATCATTGGTTCGACCCCTACTAAGTGCTAGAGAGTAGCGGGATGAATCTTGCATGAAGTGTTCAATGAGGGTCTTTGACTTTTTGCTGATAGGAGTTGGCACATGGGAACCCATCTATGTGTGGATGGGCAGCTCCATGGTGCCCTAACCTACACGGAAAGAGGTATAGGCAGAGGCTAAAGGGCCCATTGCTTATGAGGGTTGCGAGTGAGTTCACATGCAATGACAGTGGATTGTGATTAATACCCTCATGGAAGGATGCACAAGGTATTATGGGAACAGAGAAAAGAAGGATCAATTTTGTTCGGGTTGGATATTGTATTTGGGCAACCACTTCGCAAAAAGAGTTGGCTTAAGCTGGTTTTTGGAAGACTAGTAAGAGTTCATCTGGTAGAGACAGTAAGAGCAATTCAGACAAAACCACATCATGAGTAAAGTTTTAAAAGTGTGAGGTTTTTTGTACTGACATGGTAAATAGTAGAGCTAAAACTTAGGAAACATGGTGGAAATGATGAATAAGTTTACAACAGAAGAGGCCAACCAATATATTGCGTGGTTTCATAAACTTATTTTGTATCCACAACCACAAGTGTACTGATGGCCCCCACACCCATATCAGCAGCCCACCGAGCCCTTGGTTTACATTTACATAAAGCAACGCTCAGCGCTCTAGTCGGTGAAGCAAACGGCAAATAGTGCCAGGAACAACCTGTAGAGCAGAGTAAGTTTTTGTTTGCAAAACATAAAAAAGAAACACCTGTCCTAAAGAGCCCATGGAGTTCCTGACTTTTCACCTCTCTGAACTCTACCCCCACTGGGTAATACTCAAGCTGTCAGGGGGCCATTGACAGTCATTACTCGGCCATGAGAAAATAGATTGTCTAAGTTGAAACCGATGTTCCTAAACCAATGATCTATTTTATTAACGATAACAGTTTTTATTAATGATTGTTAATACATCAAGGCAAGTGTGTTAATACTGTCTTGAAAATGTTAAATTTGGAGTGTCTGCAGATAATCAGAAGTGAGTGTCCAGGAAGTGCTTAAAGATATATGCATACACACACACAGTTTTTATATATATATAAAACTTATATATATATATAAAACTTATATATATATATAAAACTTATGTATATAAAAAGTCCTAAGTGTGTGTGTATGTATCAGTATATATATGTTATATATAACATTTTATATATATGAAAAGCACTTATATATAAAAGTTATATATGTTATATATATTTTTATATGTATATATGTTTATATATAGATATACAACTTATCTTATATATGTAAAAAGTCCTAAGTGTGTGTGTGTTTATACATGTGTTGCCAAGCATTTTCAGGACCCTCACTTCTGATTATCCGCAGGCACTCCAAATTTAACATTTTCAAGACTGAATTAACACACTTGCCTTGATGTGTTAACAATCATTAATAAAAACTGTTATCATTAGCTAAAATAGATCATTGGTTTAGGAACATCGGTTTCAACATAGACGATCTATTTTCTCATGGCCGAGTAATGACTGTCAATGGCCCTCTGACAGCCTGAGTTTTAGCCAGTGGGGGTAGGGTTCAGAGAGGTGAAAAGTCAGGAACTCCATGAGCTCTTTAGGACAGGTGTTTCTTTTTTATGTTTGCAAACAGAAACTTACTCTGCTCTACAGGTTGTTCCTGGCACCATTTGCTGTTTGCTTCACCGACTAGCGCGCTGAGCTTTGGTTCACAAAGAGAAGCTCCATTCCTTAAGTTTTCCTCACAGGTAAACCTGTCTAACCCTGGGCCCTTCTGGAAGCCTCGAGCTATGCAACATTAATTGAAGTTGTCTTTCAATTAAAAGATTAAGAAACTAAGCCAATGCCAGTGGGACTCAAAGCTAGGGACTCAGCAGGAGGCTCTCAAACCCCCAGACCTGGGAAATTAATAATCTCCTGCTGGCTTCAGTCTATCTTTAAAGGTTACCAAACAAGTCTTTTAGCCATGAAAAGTAATAAAAGTATAATCAACAAGCAAGAGTAGCCTGTCAATTCTTACACTGTGGTAGAGATGCTCTAAGTTGCAGAAGTTCCGGAAGCTTATCATGGCCTGTTAAAGGACTTGTCTTTAAGGCCGTGCCTGGGAATACTACACCACACTCTTATTTCTCTTGTTTTAAGCATTCTGTGGTATTGGAAATTAAGGCATATGACTAATTCTATCCTTCATTTCCTCAAATTGTACAATTAGAATGATGAGATTTATCACCCCAAGGAGCTGGTGTCACTTTGGGGAAGTGTGTTGTGGCTCTTGGATGGGCGTCAGAAGGTATTGTTATAAGTGGTTGGTGTCTACAAGTTTTTATCATATGGTGACAACTGCTTGGTTTCACAGCCAAGAAAATATGGGGAGTTTCTTTTTCTGTTATCTTGGTCCAACATTTCCTAGCTGTGAAACTACGGGCAAAGCTTTAATAACTCTGATTCTTAGTTCCCATCACAGAAAACAAGAAAACTAAAACCCATTTTCCAGGGCTATTTTGAGGATACAATAATGTAATGTTGAAGAAGCATGCACATAGAAACCTCTCAATCCATTCCTTATGCCACAAAGACTTCTCTTTTATTAGAAACACTAAGGTATAAGACATGCTCTGTTTAACTGCTTACTTCCTGGGGCAAGAGAGCTACTACTGTTTTTTACTGTGGCATCATTGGCAGATTTGGAGAGATACTGAAGAGAAGGTGTGCTAGCTGGCAAAAGTGTTGGTAATAGAGCACAAAATTAAAATTACATCCTGCTAGATGTTTTGAGCAGCCCCTTTGCATCTCCCTTTGAGAGCGCTGCAACCACGCCCACCCCTCTGGTCTGGATCAGGGGCGTACCTTTCCAACTGGCCCTGGACATATGTCTACATGACAAAAATGGAGAAATGGACTCAATGTGTTAAAATATTAACTTCAGCATTTTTAATGAGAGGCCACTAAAGTAGGAGAATCAAACATAGAAGCCCATTGTCAAGGTTTTTGAGTTGATATAATTCTATTTACTGGGTAGCATCAATCGAAGGCACAGCTGACCCACCTAGGCTACTCTGTTATATTGGATCTCAGTATTTATTCATTTGTCTTTTATTCATAGAATGTTTTTATAGCTTTCATTATCCTCTATTTTACTAGGGTGACAAGCCCACTGGTCTGAAATAAATAGGGGTAATGAAAGGGTTTGTCTTTCATTTAAATTTTCATGTTCAAAGGCAGAACAAAGAAAAGAAGGAAATTACATATGTTTGGGAAATATGTGTCCTTGAGTTTCTTAAGAGTTTGGAAGGGACACAACTTCATTACAAGTATTTCCTCTCCGTCACGGATGCCCAAGTGTTACAATCAGCATCATACAAATGGGGTACGGACACACACACCACTCTTGCCGTGGAGGGCACTTAGAAAATGAGGTTCTTTGGCTGTGGGGCAGGAGGGACGTGCGAGCCCAGGAGCATCACGGTGACATCGCTCTCCGAGCGGTGTGCTTAGGTTAGATATACAGGGTTTCACTGGAAACGTCCCAAACTCATAACGCTCTGTATACCTTGAGGGACAGAAAGCAGGAAGTATCTAGGTGACTCCATAACAGTGGAGCTTCCTGGCGAAGAAGTGGCCCTGATACCAAGAAGGAGTCTCAGACCTCAGCCTCTGGTACCATTCTTGTCTTCCATGGAGCCGACTCAGGCCTGGTGAGCCACTCCTTTGGCTTAACAGCTGAAAGGAGGTAGAAATGAGCCTCCAGGGCCATCTGGATCTCTCTTCTTCAATTAGCAGCATTCAATATTGGCATAATGAGGTTCAGTAGTCCCGAATTTGCTAGACGATGAGCAGCCAAATGAGCGTCCTACGGTTCTTGTTTAAAGTTACATAGCAGCATAAATCTTGCTTATGTTCCAAGATGACTGGTGGTAGCAGTGATGATGCTATTTTAACTTTTGCTCTTTTAATTTTTAATATTTTAAAGGTTTTCTTCATTTCCTTCAAATTAGAAGAGGTATCATTTTTCTTTATACAAAACAACCATCTCATGTTTCCTAGCACATCTTTCCTAGCACAGTACGAGAAAGAAAATCCATGAAGAAAGTACAAGAAAGAGGATATATTCATAATATGTTGTGGAAATATTCTGTCTTATATCAGTAGTTAACATTTCCTATTTCTTTAGTGAATAGAGAAATTAAAAATAAGGTAAAAAGAGGAGAAATCTTCCAAACTGACAGAGTAAGGACCACTAAAAATTTGCTCTTCCATAAAAACAGTGGACACACTTGCAAAAAAATTTTAAAGCAGCTTTTTGAGAACTCTGGAAGTTAAGGAAAGGCTTGCAAAAATCCAAGGAGTTATTCGAGAAAAACAGTTGAGTCTTTGTATGGACAGCAAGTTTTGTGGCATTTTGACTTATTTATTCCCATCTCCCTCTCCCCCACTCAAGGGTGGCTGTGAAAACAACAGTCTCATAATCATATTAGCTGTGAAGACCAGCAGTTTAGTAGCCACTGACGCAGAAAAAAACTGATTTGGAGCTCCCCAGAAGTCCTATCCCCAGAAAATTGCCATTATTTGACTTGTTTGGCAGCGCCATGGAAATCTCCACTCACAAAGCTTGTCTTTTTCAACCTGGCTTGGAGCTTGCCCACTGTAAGCAGAATTTACCCCTGGGGCATTTGTGGGGGGAAAAATTACTAATTGTTTAACATTGCAACTGCCTCAGGCAGGCATAACAGCAGGTAACAAGAAGCTGACCTGAACACTTAAAAGGAAAAGCACGGGGAAAAAAGTATTTCCAGGGAGCTTTGAAAAGCTCTGACGCGTTCCTGGAAATCTAGAAAGGCATGCTCACTTGTAGAGTTATATATATGCAACTCTGGGAAGACCCTAATCTCTCAACTCTGGCTGACCTTGAAGTTCTGTGGAAGCAGAAAGTGGAAGCTTAGTAAACTTCCTGTCACAGAAATGAAGGTATTCCCAGATGCCCACAGATCCCCTCAGCAAGGCTGGAAGACTTATTGGCTCAAGGCTTTCAAGGAGATCTCAGTTGAATAATTAACTGACAAATAAGCTAACTAAGAAGAGAATTCAGTTGCCATCCACAAGAAATAATAGTTCTTTTATTTAAACAACAAACGATAGCAACAATAATAATAGCAACATATAGAAATGATAACAAACCCTACATGGAGTGATTGAGGAGCAAATCTAACTCCCAGAATTTTCACATTATATTATTTAAAATATTCAGTTGTTAATAAAAAATAATGAGATGTTCAAAGAAATGGGCAAGTATACAGGGAAAAAAGCATTCAGTAGAAACTGTCCCTGAAGCCCAGATAAACTCACTAAACATGGACTTTAAATTATCTATTATAAATATGGTAAAAATACCAAAGGGAACCATATAGAAAGAACTAAAGGAAAATATGATAACAATGTCTCATCACACATAGAATATCACTAAGAGATGGACATTATTTTAAAAAGAACCAAATAATAGATCTGAAATTAAAAAGTATAATCAATGAAATGAAAAATTCACTAAGAGGGCTCAACAGCAGGTTTGAGAAGCCAGAAGAAAGAATCACCAAACTCGAAATAAGATAACTGAAAATATCTAGTTTTAGGAATAGAACAAAAAAGAATTTTAAAAATGAAGAGTCTCAAGCATTTGAACATATGCATAATGGTAGCCTGAGGAGAGGTGAGAGGAAAAGGGGCAGAAAGAATATTTAGATAAAGAATGGCTGAAAACTTTCCATGTTTGAATAAAATAAACATTAACCTATATATTCAGAAAGCTCAACATCCTCCAAGTAGGATAAACTCAAGGGATCCACACCTAAGCACACCCTGATCAAACTGTTGAAAGCTGGTTACAAATAGAAAATCTTGGAAGCAACAGGGGAGACACTATTCATCACATACGAGTGATCCTCAATAAAAGGGCTGTGCTGTGGCCATGCAACCAACTCTAACATGTGGTAAAGAAAGTGAGCTTTCTTCCTGCTTCTGCAGAAATTAGCCAGCCTTGCTCAAGTCTGGAATGGTCACCAGGGTATCTGAGACAGTGCCAGTGGAGCTTTGGCACCATGCTGGTGAGGAGGCCAGTTGTGCCCACAGGACTTCTAGAGTCGGAAAGGTAGCCAACTGCTCAGCAGATGCTGCTCTGCCATGTATAGAGGGAGAAGTTTAGGGGTGAGAGCTTGGAAGAAATGATGAGTTGGTAATAAAATTGATTGTTGTTTATTTTTAATCTCAGGGATCCTCAGAACTACTTCGACAGTGACTTTTGCAAGGGGCCGCGGGTCTTCAACTACAAGGGAAAAATGACCAAGCAGGCCAAGTGTAATTTATCACTGTTAATGGGACTTCATTTACAGCCATGGTCTGGAGGCCTGGCAAAATCTGGTTATGCTTTTATTATAGTCTTAACCTACTCCTACCCCTATAAATTGACCGTGAGATTCTTGAGGACTGAGACGGCTGACTTAAAAAAAATTTCTGTAGCCCCATTACCTATCACAGTACCCAGCAGAGAGTATAGGTGCTGAATATATGGCTGTTGAGTGAAGAAATAAAGTTGGTCAAAGAATAATTATCTCCAACGAACAAATTTAGAACAGAGACGTGGAAGTTACAGAATGTAATTTAAATACCTTTCTACCATACCTTTCTAACAATCAGAACTTCCTATTGCTGGAAGAGGCCCATCATGACTTCATGATAATCTGATCACTGGAATAGTTGTCAAGCATATGGTCTTAATTACATGGAGACCAAGAAGAGACTGGCCTTGACATAGGAGTTAGCCATGGAGGACAATAAACAGAAATAAGGAGTCAGCAACCAAACTGGTTTTTAGAAAAGTCTTTAAGGACTGTATCAAACTGAGCAAGCCTTAAACCAGAGTTCATCAGAATTGAAATAGTACTCTAAAACATTGTCGCACAAAGCCAAGGGCATTACCTTCAAAAGCTATCCTATTATAACTCAATGATGTTCAAGGACTAAGGTATCGAATGGACATTATCTATAGTGAAGATGTTAAGTGATGAAAGGTTAGCGGGAAGATTTACAAGGTGTTGAGAGCAGGTTGTGATTTGTAGACTCATAACCTATTTCAATGTCTCTTCCATGGTCATTGGTGAAGTAAATGCTAGAGCCAATTGCCTTTTTCCTTGTAAGTCCCAATAAATGACTACAGGATCCCACATTGACAAGAGGAAAATTACTAGACAATGCAGGAAAGGTCTTCTGAAATAAAGGAACATTCCATATTAATTTTAAGGCCATAAATAGAATGATGAAGAGGACTATTTCATAATGTCAAAGTTCAAAGGCACTTTTCAAGAGTCTTTTAAAAGAAAATCTGACCTACCTTTCTTTTTTATTAGAAAGTTTTCCAAGGGCAGTCTGGGCCTTGGGTCATTTCATTTTGACATGGAAGTCCTTTTGGCATTAAAAATAATCAAAAGACCAGAAATATTTAACCCTGCAGGGACTATGAGGACACATTCAGCAGTATAGAAAAGAACAATACTGAAGAATTAGGATTTCAAAGGTTGTGTTTTAATAATTCCATACAGCTTGTCCCCCTTATATGTGAAAGAGAGAATTTATTTAAGGTCATGACCAGCTAAAGGAGTAAGGAGAAATAGATATTCCTTCTAATGTATTTCATGTACTTTTACATGGATTTTTTTAGAAAAATTGTTGAGTACACCACCAGTAATTTTCTATGTCTAAATAGTTTTTTTAGGTATGGATTAGCTGACATTAGATTTTAGGTATAGATTAGCTGACATGAGCTGACATTGTAATTTACAGACAGCAAAATTTACCCTTTTTAATGTACAGTTCTGCAAGTTTGACAAATGCAGCTGTACAACCGCTACCACCAGCAAAACATACCTTAGTTTCATCACAACCCAAAATCCCCCTGTACCACTTCATAGTAAAGCCTTCTCTCCATCTCCAGCTGCTAACAACTACTGATCTGCTTCCTGTTCCCATAATATTGCCTTTTCAAGAACATCCTATAAATGGAATTATACAGTATGTAGCAAAGGCCTCTTTTAAAATTCATGCACTTGATGAAAAGTAAAGTAACTAAATAAAGTGTCCATTTTGATTTATTGATTTCTATTTTCTAAACTTAAAGACAATGATATAGAAAATCAAATTACCCTTGAAACAGGTATTACCCAGGGAAACTTTTGAATATAGGGATCTATTCTCCAAAGATCACTTTCAAAGCATTGAATCAAAATGTCTCAGTTTGGGTCCTGAGAATTTAGGTTTTACCAAGTTCTCCAAGTTTGATTGTGATTGTTGAGCAAATTTTGGAAAATAGTAACCCAACAGATATTCAATGAACCTTGGTTTTCTCCTCTGTCATGCAAGGGCACCACGTCTACTTCATAGGACTATTTGGGGTTTAGATGCATATAAAACATTTAGAATAGTACCTGCCACACTTAGCACTCAAAGAATGGAAGCTGTTCATCTTGCTGTCAGTATCATTATCATCATCATGCTGTCGTGAGCACTTTACTTGTCCTTCTCCATATTTCTGCATTTTGGTCAATTTTACTATTTTTAGCCTTTCCTCTAGATATGACAAAAGCAGGGAGAATCCATTTTTTTTTTTTTTTAGCAGCCCAGCTATTATTCAGGGCAATGCAAAAGCTGACAAAAATTCACTGATGGTTCCCAGACCTCACTTTCACCCTGTTACAGCCTCAAAGATACCAATGGGGACAAAAAATGAATCACTAGAAGCTCTCACTCTTTTTCCCCAGGAGATGTCATTGTCCAAATGTAAAGAAACAAAAGGGAGGAAGAGAAGTGAAGGGCCAAGATAAAGCAGAAAATGAGGCTGTTTGCATAGTTAGGAAATAATTAAAAATTGACTCTATTCATTAGCAGTTTTAGATGTACATACTTGTATTTTTAAATTCTAGTTTTTGTTTCAGCCCTGAAATACAGAACAGTGATGATATTTGGCTGTACTTGCTGGTCTCAAGAAATAACAACTCCTATCCTCAAAGAACGCTCGCAATGCTGCCAACAGGAAGACAAGGATCAAAGACAAACCCGAAACTCACAAGTCCTACCTGTTCTCAGCATCAGCACTGCACTTTGGGGACATCAATTCAAAGGACTTGGTAAACTTCACCACCTGCCACACAGAAAGACAATAAATTCTAGTCACTTACAGTTTTCTCACAGTTTCAAACAATGCAATAAACAGTTGTCATCTTTATTATGGCTATTACGATAATTAAAGATTAAAGAAGGATTTTTAATAAAGAAATCTCAAGGGCTGGAAGAAAATTCTATCCTACGTTTTGTAACTTTTTTTACATAACATACATTTCAAAGTTTTATTGCATCTTATTAAATACACATACATTTTTTACAATCAGGCGTGTACTATTCTGTGGTGGTCAGGCAAGGGCATCTCATTTGAGTATTTTATTTATTTATTTATTTTTTTGTTGTCCTTTTAACAACCCAATCACCATCCATGGAGACAAACCACCCTTCAGAAAGGATGCCCTCTGTCAACCCCAAGTTCCTAAAGCTTGGGGTTGTGAGGGCTTCTCATGGTTCTCAGGTGAACGTTTTGCTGCCACTGCCCAAAGGGTAAAGAAGAGGAAGCCACCTTCTTCAAAGACCATCCCCATTGTGGATACTTCCTCCCTGACCTGCCCAGTGAAACCAGCACACCCAGTGAAAGGTCTTCATCAAGATTTATTGTGTTGAAAGGAAATTTATGGTCACAAAAAACGTAAAGGCAGTGTTTCCTATTATTATCTACTACTGAGTTCTTACTGTAAACTAGGTCCTACATCAGAAGCTTCTTTGACTCTTTACTTCGTTTAACATAACTCTGTAAAGTTTTTATCTTCAGTTTGTAGATGAGGAAACTAACCCATAATTTCTTTTAAAAACCTGCTCAGTTTCATACAACTAAACGGGAAACCGGGATTAAAGTAAGTCTGCATGGCTCGAGAGTGCTAGGTCTTTCAGCAACACCAAAAACGTTGAGTGGGAAAGGCACCATTTCCGGCCCTCTTTTGACAAGATGCACTACATAACAGAAAAACGAGCTCCTTATACTGCAAGGAGTCATTTGAATGTCACTGGATGCTTCCAAGGCTGACATTTAAATTTGCCTTTGCCAGATGCAGTCATGCTTCAAAAGCCTTCTAAATTAACCACCTACAAGGAATTGATGGGCACCTGAGAAATAATCTGAAGACTGGAAGTCAATTAAATATTTTAAAGATTTATCAGTGAGGTAGTGAACCCAAACTAAGAAAATGCAGCATTAGGAAAAAGCTAAAAGAAAAGCCCCTCACAAAGAAAACTGTGTGTGACTAGCTTAATACCGAGCAGTGACAATCGCTCAACTGCAAGGAAATAATCTTGCCAACTATAGCACGTATTTCATTTCATATTCTAATGTGACCTAAGCCTTTACAAAATCACTCATGTGGCAAATTTTATTTTCTAAAGATGGCGCAACGATATCTCCTACCCCACCAAGTGGTAGCTCTTCGTTCTCTTTCCTTGAATCTAATGGGATTCTGACCACGTTCACCAACAGCCTGTGGAAGAGATGTGATGTGCCTTTCGAGGTTGTCATAAAAGGCAATGCAGTTTCTGCCTCGTCCGATGGAGTGCTTGTGCCTAGACTCCCGAGTCATTTTGTGGATGTCCTACCCTGAGGCCACTATGTTAAAAAGGAGCCAAACCATAGGGAAGCCACAGGTAGATGCTTTGGTCAGCAGTTCCAGGGCTTAAGCCATCCCAGCCCAGACACCAGGTATATAAGTAAACAGGCCTTCAGATGATCCCAGTTCCCAGCCATTAGGTCGCCCCTGATCTCCGTGTTTTTCCAACTGTGGTCCCAGATGTCCTGGAAAGAGACAAGTCATCCTTCCTATACCCTCTCCAAATTTCTGAACCACAGGATCTCTGAGCATGTAACATGGCTGGTTTAAGCCTCTAAATTCTGAGTTTGTTACACAGCAGAAGTACCTGGAATGCTTATCTGGAGGACTTGAACAGAAACTAGTCACTGAGAAATCCTGACATACCTGCAGTATCCTTGCTTTTTACAGGGCCAGGAAGCCACAGAGGATTCTAAAAATCATTAGGATAAACGATTTTTTATCCAATAGCTTTGCAAATAGTTTTATCAAAGTAGAAATGCAAATGATTTCTGTGCAGGAGAAAAGACAAGCCCATAGTAAAAACTTTGTTGTCCTGGAGGATAGTAACCATTTAAAAAATCTAACCTGGCAATCTCATGCCAGCATTCTCTCAGCACCTGTCTTAGAACTGACTTTACCAGCTTGCTGGTTTCTCTCATTAATGAGTTTAATAAATCTTTGATACATGTTTGCTTTAGATTTGCACAAGGATTAGGTTATTAACATTTTGAAAACAGTTTTTTGACACAGCAAATACTTATTATCTATATGTGTCAAGTAGAGCAAAGGGCACTGGGGCTACTGCACCTGATAAAGTGAAAGGAAAAAAATCCCCATGTGCAGGGAGCTTACTTTATGGGGGGAAGGGGCTTAATTTGCCCTCACTCCTCAAACCAGTGTGCCCTGGAATGATTAGTGAACTTCCCGCATCTTAAGAAAACAAATGTGTGAAATGCCCAGAAATTTAAAGGGACTAAATACCTTTCAAACATAGCTATTTTTTAAAAACCTCCTAAGGGATAGTGGCTTACAAGAAGACAAAAAATGGAATAGAAGATCCTGGAATTTCATAGCCATAAAGCTTTTAGATCTGGAATCTTAAAGAGAACGGATAAGATTGTAAAAAAAAGGAACTCGCGATAAAATGTCAGAATGTGTGAACTCTTGAAATATTAAAGAAGAACTTTTAAAAAACTGTCAAAAGGAAGAAATATGTTTTTCCAAAATGTTAGAAATTTTAATTCCAACATAAATCACTTGCTAGTGGGAAAAAATTCAAAGTCTAACATTTTGTTGCTTCATTTCCTAAATTCATGTTTAATAAGTAAAGGGAAAGTCAAGGGTTATGCATCTTTCAACTTTAGCACCCCGTATCGTGGAGGGTACTAGTTATGTCCCCCAATAAACCAGCCCATGGTGTGTTGATCAAAGTCGGACACTGGACTCAGGAACCATGGTGTTGACCTTGTATGTAATAGAGTTAACCTTACCCAGAGAAAGATCTGACCTTTGTCCTTGGCTCCTGAAAGTTGATCTCTAAGCCCTCGGAATGTCTAGCCTTAATAAAAGTATCTTTGTTTTACCCAGGTGCCTTGGGCCAGCCAGATAGTAACAATGTCATTCAGGGTGGGGGCTTTGAGCCACACCAACAATCTGATTTAGGATGGGGTCGCTGGATCACCTGGAATCAGAGAGCCTGTGGAGGAGAGGAAAACGGAGGCCAGCTAGGTGGGTGGCCAGTTGGGTTTTGGTGATCAAGCCCCAGAAAAGAATCTGGATCCTCCCGGCCTGGCAGTACTTAATGCATGTTGTCGTGCCTTGTTGCTGGGGGAAGTTAATGCTAGCCATGACCCTGGGGTGACAGGACAATTGGAAGCTTCACTTTTGGACCCCTCCTGACTCTGCTCATGCGTCTCTCCCCGTGGCTGATTTTAATCTGTATCCTTTCCTATAATAAACCATAACCATGAGTATAACAACTTTCAGTGAATTCTGTGAGCCCTTCTAGCAAATTATTGAGTTTGGGATGGCCTTGGGAACCCCCAAAATATGTAGTTGGTGGCATAAGCAAGTGGAGTATTGTAACTATGTTCCCTAACTTCACCCCTTGTGTGATAATTCTTAGTTCCTACGTCTTCAGAAGAAAAATGAGAATAATACTAATGTTAACTAGTCTTTGGTCAAATATTGATTATCCAATGTATATTAAGTACTGAATAGTATAGACGGTTACCAAAAAAATAGTAAATAAGGTCTCTAACTTTTAAAAAATTAATGTTTTGAAGGTGAAACATTTAAATTTATGGATCAGGAAAAATTTCTTGATCAGTTGATGTGATTCCTTTTATTAAATGAAAGGAATTATAATATCCATTAAAATTTTTTTTTTACCTTGACTTTTGGGAAGTTCAGGGCAAAGCTGTAGGTCCAAAGTTTATCTTTTTGCAGCATAGCTTGATTTTGAGTTTGTTGATTTGGTTTAATTTTGTTTACAACATGTACTTCCTCTTTTCTCCCTTTTATTTAAAATTTTACCTTTTACTCTGTTACATGCCTGGCACATAGGAAGCACTCAGAAAATATTTATTCGCTATGAATTTTGTATGTTTTTGTTCAAGTGTGCTTTAAATGCTTTTGGTCATTGAGTAAAAGTATAAACAAAGAGGAAATGAAGTGCTTACATAATTGAAAACTGTATAAAAGTGTATAAAAATACTTTTACACATGAAATAATATAAATATGGAAAATTAATTAGAGTTGAACAAAGCTATTATGGGCCATTAAGTTACGAAGAAGAGTATTTTTCAGAGATATTGAAAGGGGATCTGGAAAGACGAGGAAGAGAAATACAGTTTTTAAGGACCGACAACTGATAGCAGACAATATGAGAATAAAAGAGGAGCTGGCTTGAGTCCCATCAAGAGGGCTGCAAAATATAAGCAGAGCAATGAAACTGTGGGGACCAACCCACTGCTGGCTGTAAGCCAGATCAGATCAAGAAAGTGGCAAAACATCAGCCTTGGTTCCATAAGGTGTATAAAGCTAGTCTGTTTCCAGGCCATCTGAACAGGAAGGCCTTCAAGTTCATTCTCGAATGGATCTAAGATTGTCACAGAAATCCTAGTCTGAGCTCTATATTATTCTGAACCCAGGTATGCTGATGGAAACCTTTTACACGTTCTCTGAATTTAGGGTAATCCGGCATTAGGCCACAACCAAATGAACCCTCAAAGTCAACAGAATATTGGGCCTTTAAGGCAACATACACACGGGCCTCAGCTCATGTTGAGAACAGCAAGGCGAACACCAGAGAAGTAAAACAATTCCAGAGACATAGCCTGATCTGCCTGCCTCCCAGGCTTCCCAGAGCAGGGGTGGGCAGAGGATAGCCTGTGGGCCAAATCTGGCCCTCCATCTGTGTTTATACATAAAGTTTTATTTTAACAGGCTGGTTCATTAATTTAAATATTATTATGGCTGCTTTCTGCTATAACAATGGAATTGAGCAGTTACGACTGAGACCATATGGGCCACAAGGCCTAAAATATTTACGAACTGGCTCTTCATAGAAAAAGTTTGCTGATTTCCAGTCTAGAGCCATCTCTGGACCAAGTCAACTACTTACTTTCAGTTAAACTGTTAATTACTGATGGTAGATCAATGTATTAATGTTCCCGTGTAATTTACCTATAATTCAGAAAGGACATTCCTTGTGTCAGAACCCGAAACAACACTGTGATGATAGAAATTTTAGGCACGAAGGCAAGTGGTGGGAGACATGTTTGAGGACATGCATATGTCCCCGTTTGCATAGGACCATCCCAGTTTAATTCAGTGGGCTGTCCTGGGACAATTATTAAAAGTGCCCTCTCTCTTTTCACACTCAAATGCATCTTTGAAAGCAAAACTCTAGGAGGTCATGCTTCAATTTATATTTTTAAAGGAATTTATTAAAAATATAATGTATTCAAGTAAAAAATTATTTACAGTCAGATACCAGGGCTAAAAAACAAAACAGCAAAAACAGTTAAACTATTTGATAAAATTCAATGGGATATATGGTGTCACTATGGAGATTATGGCTAATAAAAACAGATGAAAGCATAAATGAAAAAGAATAAAATTCATGCTTTATTCTTGACTTGGACCAATTGTATGGTTCTCAGTTTCATTATTTTTTTAATATATTTTATTGATTATGCTATTACAGTTGTCCCATTTTTATCTCCCCTTTATCCCCCTCTGCCCTGCACCCCCCTCCCACCAGCATCCCCCACTTAGTTCATGTCCATGGGTTGTGCATATAAGTTCTTTGGCTTCTCCTTTTCCTATATTATTCTTAACCTCCCCCTGTCTATTTTGTGCCTACCAATTATGCTTCTTATTCCCTGTACCTTTTCCCCCATTCTCCACCCTCCCCCTCCCCACTGATAACCCTCCATGTGATCTCCATTTCTATGATTCTGTTCCTGTTCTAGTAGTTTGCTTAGTTTGTTTTTGTTTTTGTTTTATTAGGTTCAGTTGCTGATAGTTGTGAGTTAGTTGTCATTTTACTGTTCATGGTTTTGATCTTCTTCTTTTTCTTAGATTAGTCCCTTTAACATTTCATTTAATAAGGGTTGGGTGATGATGAACTTTAACTTTGCCTTATCTGGGAAGCACTTTATCTGTCCTTCCATCCTAAACGATAGCTTTGCCAGATAGAGTATTCTCGAATGTACGTCTTTGTCTTTCATGACTTTGAATACTTCTTTCCAGCCCCTTCTTGCCTGTAAGGTTTCTTTGGAGAAATCAGCTGATAGTCTTACGGGAACTGTCCTTTGTAGGTAACTATCTCCTTTTCTCTTGCTGCTTTTAAGATCCTCTCTGTATCTTTAATCTGGAGTAATGTAATGATGATGTGCCTTGGTATGTGCCTCCTTGGGTCCCACTTCTTTGACCTTCCTCGATTTCCTGGAAGTCTGTTTACTTTGCCAGATTGGGGAAGTTCTCCTTCATTATTTGTTCAAATAAGTTTTCAATGTCTTGCTCTCCCTCTTCTCCTGCTGGCAGTCCTATGATTCAGATGTTGGAACATTTACAGTTGTCCCAGAGGTTCCTCAGCCTCCCCTCATTTCTATGAATTCTTGTTTCTTCATTCTATTCTGGTTGACCATTTCTTCTTTCTGTTCCAAATCGTTGATTTGAGACCCAGTTTCCTTCCCTTCGTTGTTGGTTCCTTGTATGTTTTGCTTCATTTCACTTTGCACAGCCTTCCCTTTTTCCTCCATGTTGGGAATATACTCCACCAATTCTGTGAGCATCCAGATTACCAGTGTTTTGAACTCTGCATCTGTTAGGCTGGCTATCTCTTCATTGCTTAGTTCTATTTTTGGAGCTTTGATCTGTTCTTTCCTTTGGGCCATATATATACATTTTTTGTCTCTTCACCTATTACATTGTGAGGGGCAGAGCCTTAGGTATTCACCAGGGCGGGATAACCCACGTCACTGCCTTGTGGCACTGTCTGTGGGGGAGGGGTCAGAGAGGGAACAATACTGCTTGCTTGGCTCTTGGCCGGCTCTCAGTCACTTCCCCTGCTACCCACAAGCAAATTGGGACCTTCTGGTGCTGATTCTCAGGTGGGTAGGTTTGTGCACGTTCTAGAGACCCTGTGGGTCTCTCAAATGAACTCTCCTGGGGGACTGGCAGTTTTTCCTGCTGCCGCAAACCCCACAGGTTTTTACAGCCAGAGGTTTTGAGGCTTTCTCTTCCCACACGGGAACCCCGGGTTGCACGGTCTCTCTTACTCCTCAGTTGTTCCTCCCAATTTATCCACCCGCAAATGTGGGACCACTTGATCCACAAGCCACTGCCTTGCTGCGTGTCTTCTCCACCCCAGCTGCCCATCACCGCCCCTCCTACCTGTCTGGATGAATGTATCTTCTTGAACACCCCGGTTGTTGAACTTACATACAGTTCAATTTTCTGGAAGTTCTGGTTATTTTTAATTTTTAAATTTACTGTTGTCCTTCTTTTAGTTGTGGGAGGAGACAAACTGTTATCTACCTACACCTCCATCTTGGCCAGAAGTTAGTTTCATTAATTTTTTAAAATTTACTTTTTAAATCCAATTACAATTTTCTTATAGATGTATTGAGTGAATACAATTAAGTCAGTAAACACAAACTTGTATACATGAAGTAAAAAGGGAATCTTATAAAAGAAATATCGGAAGTGGTTTATAGGTCAATGATTCTGAACAAGTGGTTCTGAGCATCTCTGGCTGTTGATCAGCCCTGATCGCTGCACCCCAGGGAAGGCAGTGCGCGTGCCACAGTGAGGAAACAAAATATCCTCAAGTGTCTCTGCCTGTTCTTTGGAAAAGCTCCATGGACAGAAGTCTTTTTGATTTGATATTTATGAAGCACTAGTTGGTCTGGTTTCTCTCCACTAAAAAAAAATTAAAAACAACTTAAAAAACAAAAACTATGCTCAAAAAGATATTCCTGCCACCAAACAGAAAATAGAAATGCTCTACTAAGTAATCACCATTTTTTAATGAGAGTTTTCTTAATCCTCATTTTTCCATAAGAGAACTACTCTATAAGGGCAAAGGTATGAATTAATTAAATGATATCCACTACCATCCTTCTTGATAAATTTCTCACTTATCCTAATGAGTAATTTACTTTAATTATTTGTTTACTCAGTTAAAATTTATCAAATACTTAGTGTAGCAGATACTGTGAACTCACAACATAGTACAGAGGGGAAAACAGTTCACGAATGTAACATTTCACTGGTATGTATTCAAATTGCTAGAACTGCACAGAGGACGGTGAAGGAAGGGTCATGTGAACTCTGTTCTAAAGGGTCAGCAAGAGTGCTCTAGGCTGAAAAGTGAGGAAATTTTCCAAAATCAGAATTTTGGTAGAAAACAGAGCACTCAAAAGAGTTTAATTGAACCTGATTCATCAACGGGACTGATTTCGTAAGTATAGGCAACATTGTACAGCAATGACTAGCAACTTTGGAAAGCAGCCTGAGGTCTAAAGGAACACAAGAGAGCGCGAGGGAGAGACGGGGGCATGGAAGGGGGGAGAGCATTGTCGCTGGTGCCTTGGAGCGGCTGGACCCGTGGAGAGGGGCCTTGGGAGAATCCAGCCACCTCTACCGCTGGCAAAGAAAGAGTAAAGGGAATAAGTACCCCCAACCTCTTTCTTCTGCTGCCCTTTAATCTTCTTCTGATCCCTCTTGTTTGTAAAACTCAACTGGAAGCCAGAGAACAAGAAAGCCGAAGTAGTACAGTACATAGAGATTAGCTTTCAAGGGCATGGAGCTAGAAAGACTGAAAATAAATGGAGAGAGGCAGGGTTTGCAGACAATAGTCAGTAAAGAGCTGCCCTTCATCCGAGTCCTGTGATTCCAAAAAACAGTAACGCTCAAGAAACCCCACTACTGTTTGGTCTTCCAGAATTGGCTAACCTCAAAGGACCACCCTGCCCTAGCATATTTCAAAATAGAGCCTGTTTCCTTCCTTCCTTATGGCTCCCCTAAGATGCACAAAATGATGCAGATAACTCTTTTGTCTACATGCTTCTATAAAACCCCAGCCACTTTTCTTTTCTTTAAGGTGTTCCTTATTAATGAATGATTAGCCCAAATGAAAGTATTTCCTTAATTGTCTGGTGCATTTTGTCTTTCACAGGAACTACATGTGCGAAGACACAGAAGCAAATACTTGCACAAGCTGTCCATGGGGAGGTGGGGTGAAGGAGGAGGACAGGCAGGGAGGCAGGCTGAGGACCAAGGGCGGAGAACTGGACTTTAGGCTGACAGCAGAGGTGGTGGGCCTTGAATGTCGGGCAGTTCGAGCTTTCTTGTGTAGGCAACAGGCAGCAAATGTTTTGGAGCACGGAAGAGGCAGATGCATGTTTTAGAAAGAAAACTAGAAATAATACTAAGAATTGATGGAAAGGAAGAGTGCTCTGTGTGTGAGCAAGGAAATGAGGTAGGGGAAGATGTCAAGGTCAGAGGTTAGTAAAGGCACAGTAGAGACAGTGGCAGAAGTGATGGGAAGAAGGGCCTGGAAGTCATGTTTCAACATAGAAGCAACGAACTGAGAGAAAATTGAATGTAGATAGTAAGAAAGACTTAGAAGCTACTCTGGTTTTTAGCTTGAGTTACTGTGTGATGAGGATTTTATTAACTGAAAGAGAACATCTCAGAGGCAGTGAAGATTTTAGGCAAGAGGAGGTGGAGATGGGCTTTGAAGTTCATAGTTGGAAATTTTATATACATGCATTATTATATACTTTACATATTATATATAATTTATATGTTTTAAATATATACATATATTTGTGTTTAATGCACATGTAATACAAGTATACATGTATGTAACACATATGTATAACATATACATGTGTCTATACATATAGTTAACATACATAAATGACATATCATTTATTGGTTTCACACTCAACCCACATCATTAATTATGTATATATGTTAATATATATCATATAGATCATATACATTTAACATAAATTATTAATTATATAATTATATGTCAATACAGAAGTGAGCAAAAGCAGGTTTACAGTTGCATTGTGACATTCTTTTGAGGTAATGAAGTTATCGTAATAATCATAATTTGCATGTCTTTTTCCATATGAAGAACTATAAAGCTACTCTTACCCACTGCTGTACATTAACTCAACTCAAAACTTTAATCATGTATATATGTTCAATATACATTATATATATTTAACATAAATGATTTATGAGGTGATTAATATAGTGACATATAAATATTAATAAAGTTAATTAATATATATAAATATATAACATGATATATTATCAACGGTGGGTATATATACTTGAGTATACACCCACCAGATAACCATCAAAGGGTCCCTAGGTACCTTCCGTTTTACACTCTAGAAAAAGCACTTGGAACAGAAATCAAACAGAGTTAAGTCTTCCTTAGCCGGAGAAGGGAAGTTTCAGAAAGAAAGATGAGGAAATGAAAAGAAAGGGAAACAGGAAAGAGCACCTGGAACAATTTCCACGATCCCTTCAGGATGGAGGGGATTGAGTTACAGGCTGTTCCAGAACAATCAGGTGATGATCACCTCCTCTCTCCCTCTGAAGTGCTAGACTCAGGGAAGATCATCTAGTTCAGTGACTTAATTTTATGTCTGTTTCATAAGAATCAGGAAGCTAAGGAACACATTAGAAAACAAGTGTAGCTTGCCTTTCATGATTTAGAAAATAAACTCCAGGAACTCGCCTCATATTTATAAGCTCAGCTATGAAGTGTTTCATGGAGTTCTGGACAACAAAATAGCTGCCGGCCGCCAGGATGATCCAGGAAAGAACATGTGTAAACACTGGTGCTGAGACAGTGCCTTAGGACATGAGATTAAAATGGCTCCATTTGCTTTCCTTGACTGAGCACACCAAGAAATAGAGATAATAGTAAATACGTAAGCTAGAAAAGAGCTAAGAGAAGTGATAGAAATTGCTTAGACGGGTTCATGGAATGGAATAATATTAGCAGGGAATATTAAAGTTCAAAGGACTAAACATTTCCTAATGTTGACAGCAGCTAGCTATGGAACAATCTTTTTATTTTTCTTTCAGCCCAGTGGAAAATACCATTGACAAAGTCACTTGAAATTGATTGACTGAAGCACTTAAGGGAAGCAAAAAAGGGTAAAATATTAATTTTGGCAGGGGAGAGAGCTAGAAAGGCATTTCTCATTTCTATTTTTGGCATCCACGGAGTAACCTGATCAGTTTACACCTGACTGGCCAGTTTAAAGCCTATGACTGCAGTCCCTAAATACTGAGCTAAGAGTATGATGAACCAAGCTGCTCCAACTAGGTTTAAATTATTTTCTCCTTTTTCCCCTCAAATGTAGAGAGGCCATAAGTTATCATACATCTGCAATAACCAGTTTTTAAAAATATTCAAATCACAAAAAATAATTAGAAATTTTTGTTTCCTAGAACGATCACAGTAAAACAGAGAAAAATCACAGGTTATTTTCGGAGGAAGAAAACTTTGGGCACATTTTTTCCTGAAATGATACCTTTTTTCTCCGACTGTGAAAAGTAGTATATGTAATGCTATTAGAAACGGTGCTATAAATTCATGCTTTGACACACCTGTGCTCTTCAAAAAACAGAGCAAAGATTGATAAAGTACAGGAAGAGAAAATTAGAAAGACATCTAGAAGTTAAAAGGAAGAGAAAAGAGAAGGTGAGCAGAGGGGATAAGAGAGGAGGGAAAGAAAGACGCCTGAGACCCGAGTCTGGAGGTAGACGCCTGCCGCGCTCCCAGTCCAGAGAAACGGAGGCAGCGCCCGCGGGAGTTGCAGCCCCTCCCGGAGCCTCGGGTCTAAACGTGTTCCTCTGAGAGATGACTCAGCTTTACCTTCAGAAGCTGAACCCAGCTGCCTCTGGTTTAGTGCAGTATTACCACATAGCGGGAGACCCAAGCCACCCATATTGGACCAGCTTCTTAACTAAAGGCCAAGGAACTGTGCAAACTACTAGTCAGGGAGGAAGGGTAAAAGAAAGAATGAAAGAAAACAAAGGTGCAAACAAACGAACAGAAACACTTTTCCACGAAAATAAGCTGCAACCCAAATTAAAACACATACGCAATTAATATAGAAAACTAAGTCAACAGCCTACAGAATTGGACAAGATGATATCGATAAATCTCAGACTAATGATTTGAACACACTTCTATCAGAGAATGATAGGCAAAAAACAGGAATATTAAAAATATACATGATTTGAACAGCATTATTTTGTTCTCCACTATTGGGTCATGGAAAGTCAGTGGGAAAAGTCCCTTTGGGAAAACACTTTCATCCCTGAGAAAAAGAAAGGTATGTGGAAAGAAGTTTCCCTTTCTTTTCCTGATACAGTTAGTTATCAGAAGGCATGTCGCCTGGAGCTGTGCCAGCCTCCTGGATGATGAGGGTCAAAGCCAACTGCTGAAGACTGGCACTGCACAGGAAAAATGCACAGAGCCCGGGGTCTTGATTACATCACCTGGCTGCTGCACGATCCCCAGAGCTGCCTCCTACAGACTTCTTGTTGCATAAAATAAACATCTTACTGTTTAAGCCATTTCCCTGGTCTATTCTATTACATGCAGAAATCCCCTAAATTGGATCTATAAATTAAAGCTATTTCAATCTAAATCTCTGCAGAGTTTTTCAATAGAAATTGAACTCTACACTTAAAATCTATATGAAAGAGCAACAAGCCAAAAACAGACAAACCAGTTTTAAAGGGAACAACATTGAGGACTTGCCCTATCAGATACCAAGGGTATTAAAATATTATAGAAATCCAGACAATGTGATACCGATGCAGAAACAGCCCAAGAGACCAGTGGGACAAAATGGTGAGCTCAGAACCAGACTCAGGTATATATGGAAACAATATAATAATAGAAGTGGCATTACAAAGTGGGGGGAAAACAGTTCTGAGGCAATGGTTTTATATCTACACACATACACACATGTATACAGCGTTACAGTGTACAACATAGAAATTCTGGATGGATATAAAAAACCATAAATACCAGATGAGTTAAAGAAAATATAAGACCAAGTCATTTTAACATGGAGGTAAAGCTATTTTAAAAAACATAAAGCACAAATCAAAAAGGAATATTGAAAAATTGAACACATTAAAATTAAAATATTGCATGTAACCAAGACACCTGTTGGGCGAGGCCATCCCCACGGGCCTTGAGCACACAGCCCTCCTGTGCCTGCCAGCGCGGCGCAGCCTGATCTCCCCACCCGGGCCCTCTCACAGAATCGTGTCTGCAGTGAGCAAACTTGGAGATGAGGTAACATCCCTCTCCAAACAGCAGGTTCGATGCCCCTCAGTGGAAAAGGGGTGATTCTCCAAGCATAATGTTCCTTTTGGGAAAGTGCAAGTGCAGGCATCTGTTGCCCCTACGGCACTTTGGGGGACAGGGGGAGCCGAAAGGACTGCAATGGTTTATAATATAGGGTTTACATTTGTTCCTGCAAGTATATGAGGCACCTTTTTCACCTTAGTTCTACACTTAAATACATGCAGTACTCAGTACCAGTCTTATTTATCATGTCCTCACCCATGCCTTCTCCATCACTTGCTTGGCTGGATATCAACAACTCATATTTTTCAGGAAGGACAGTTTGGAACTGTATTTCCTGAACTCTTTCTCGTTAATTTAAAAATGTCTATCTATGGTTTATATAATTGAACATGAGTTTGACTGGATTTAAAATTGCAGGGTCACTTTTTTTTCCCTGAGGACTTTGTGGTTATTGCTAAGTTTTCTCCTACCACTGGAGAATGGTACAAGGAAGTCTAACATGGAATAAATTCCTCCCAATAGGTGACTTGATTCTTTTGTCTGGATACCTATAGAATGTTTTGATTATCTTTGAAGTCCTTTAATACTGCATGTGTTTCAGTGCTAAGCAGTCAGTTACAATTTTTCCATGAATAATGTGTTATTTCAGCCTGTAAATGCAAATTTGCCTTTATTTCAGTACAATGTCCTAGTGTTATAATTTTGAATGTTTTTTTCTGTTCCATTATCATGTTCTCCTGAGAGACACCCATTATCTTTATTTTGGACTTTCTCTATTCTTTGTTTGTTTTTTTACCATCCTCTTTTAACTTTTTTATGCTGTATTATTTTCCATTCATATTCAGTTTTATTCTTCATACCATATCCTTCATATCATATTATAGAGTTGTTTTTTCTTCTTTCTTGATTTTTTAATGTAATATTTATTTGACGTTTTAAATGTAATGTTCACGGTTTCCTGGTGCCTCAGTCACTTTCCCTCCCAGGGACCCAGGGGTGACTCAGGGAACCCCAGCAACTGCCCCGTCTCCCCTTTGCTTAGTGAGCGCTCACAGCCTGCCAGACGCCGAGGGGCACTCCTACCCTTTCAGGGGCTTTAGAATCAGGTGGGGTAGGGGGAGACTCTCACAAGTCATGCAACTCTCTGAGCCTTATATCCTCACCTACAAAATGAGGATGATAATAATAATACCTATCTCAGAAGGATGCAGTGAGGAATAAATGAACGCAAGTGCTTCACAAAGCAACCAGAAGTACTCCCTAAGTGTGGGCGTGTAGGTGTGTGGGTGTGTGGGTGTGTGCGTTCTGCCAAGGTTCCACAGAGTTTCACACAATCACAGGATAACTGGAAGACTATTGCTGGGTTAAACTACACCTGTTGAAATAGAAAAAACCTCAAGCTCTTTTAAAATATGGGGAAACATCCCTATACATTTTAAACATACATAGATTTTCTAAAAACTTAATGTTGTGAGTTTTACAATACTTATTATACCCAAAATTTACCCTAAGGCTCTTATTCTTTGAGAAGCACAAACTGAAAAGAAAAGACAATAACCTTTTCTAGGTAGAGCACAGTAAAATATTCTCTGAGGTATTAAAACAGCATTTAATTGCTGGACAATTCTTGGCCTTTGAAGAGAGCTCACAGCAAAAATATCAAATCGTTGTGGAGGGTTTGTTTAGACATTGGGCTTTCAGGAAGGCAGGCTGATGATGATCATTAGTTTCAATACTGTTGTGTATTTACCCAGCAGATTTCTCTCGAAGAGCCAAAGGGTTAACAGAGCCTGCAAGCTGAGGAGAGGCAGGCCTAAGTCCTTAAACTAGCTTGATGTTTGTCTTTGTAGTAACAGGAACCCCTGCAGTGAAGAAGAAATGAGCTTCCGCCATCGGACTGGGTGCTCTGTGCACTTCAGAAGCAATGAGACAAACTGCTGCACAGCCCAGCCCAGCTGAGGCTGGTCCACTCAGCTCAAGTACAAACGTGCAGGCTCCTAGAGCCAAGGGTGCGGCTTCTCCAGAGTTAGTTTATTCCCTCCTTCCAGTAAGAAGACTGTGGAGCGTTGTCTAGGCTTCCGTCCATGCCTATAAGTACTGAGTTCCTGGCTGGGAGAATGTGATGGGAGACTGGCACCTGAGTTTGTCTTCTATTCAGTTCGGTGAGATTGGGCCAACCGTTTAATCCCTTAGTTTGCTTATCCACAAATACGCAGGACTGACAGAGGCCTCTGAGGTCCCTATCAGTGTAAGAGCCTATGTTTCAAAGGTGAGAGCAAAACAAGACTGAAAATACATGTAAAAAAAAATTAAAAATTCAATCATACAAAAAGTCACCCCATGATTAGAAGAGTCATGAAAAGAGTGGTTCAAGTCACAATGTCACAAACTTAATTACAAATAAACTGATCTTTATTCCATTAACACAGACTCTAACTCTACATGATAGAGAACAGGGGACTTACTGGTGAGTCAATGTCCTCTAGGAGTAACACAGAACAGCGCTCACATTTCAGCAGAGTTTGGGCCCGATGCATTATCTTCTTGACAATTTTCTCCAGGTCAGTCTGTTCTTCAAAGAGATCATTAACCACCTCTAGCAAAGCCTGGGAAAGATGAAATGGATATATTTAGGTGGATAGAGGACTGAATAAAAATACTGGGGATTTTTTCTCTTGAAATTCCATTTAGTCTTTGCTATAATAAAATATAAATATTTTATGCATCTAATTTTAAAGCATTTATGATTATTTTGACTTATGCTTATTTCCATGATTTTATTTAATAACAGAGTCTCGAACTGCAAAACACAACTTGAGAATAGTTCTAGTCCATATAATCCCATATAATTCCCATCCCATACAGTTCATGACTACGTGACCCAATAATCATTAATTATAGGGTTCTCCCCCACCCCCACACCGTAGTTTCTCTGCAATGTGACTAGGTATAAACCCAACATTTTATAAGTAATGAATACTTGATTCTCTCAAGAGACCATTATTTCAGAAAATTACAAAGCAGATCTTCCTCACCATCAGGAAGAAATAGTTTTGTGGTCAAGCTTAAGACTCATTTTCACTAATACACATCTCTCACAGAAGTCTGAAAGAATTACGGTGGCAAATGCTAATTAAGTTTCAGAGTCTTCCAAAAAATAAATAAACCCCCCATTAATCCTTCTGCACAAGAAGTATTGCTTCATCACAATCTGTCCAGAAAAACATTTGAATGCTATTATATATCTCAGGAAAGAAAACAGCATAAAAACAGCAGAATGAAAAGAAAAACACAAATTCTTAAAAACTGTGTACTCATTTGAAAAGCAACTTGTAATAACCTGTTATTTTATCCAGCTATTAGCTTCCAATCTTTGCATTGAAATAATATTTATTTGGAGTTTTCCATTACATGGATGTTTCCAGAGATTTAAGAACAGTGGGCTAAGTACAGGTGGTAGATATTATGCTGCTATCAAAGAGCAATCAGAAAATTACGCAGCCAGTGAATTGGCCAGAGGGTGCTTTATTCAACAGAATTTAATAAGATGTGCACTCTCAAGCCTGACATCTCACAAAAGGATTTCATGGGTCTTCAAATTCACATCTATTCAGGGAGATGGTGTTGATCATCATCCCAGGGACATGGCTAATTTTCAACTTCAGCAATAAATTTGATAGGTCCTAAAACCATTTGAAAATTTCTTCTCCGAGTTTAATCAGGTAGAAAAGAATTTGAATGAGTTAATGGCTCTGTGAAATGAGTCTGGTTCACTGAGCATCTAAAAGAGGACCAAATATCCTGGGTAGTGTTTTCTCTAAATAGAGCTTGTGAAAATGGCCAAGAATTGCTCTATGATCCCAAAGCAAACAGAAAACACCAAGAGGTGAAAAAAGTTTTAAGTGCATCCTGACAATCTGGCATTTGGACAGCAAATTATTGTAGAGGTCAATGTGCAATAATTTCATATTCAAATATAACATCAAAGACGTGGCAATTGTCTGAATAATTACCAATAAAATTCCCTGTTATTAAGGGGGAAACATTATTTCTGTAATCATCCAGACTATTTCTTCAGATGGATCATATTAACTGAACAATTATTTAACTTTTCAATTTGTTGTGACTGCGTGGATAGGGCCTCTGGGACCCACACAGAAGAACATTTATCTCAGAGGAAAAACTCATTCTGCCTCGAGTCTTGCACTGACAAATCACATTATAGTAACTTTATTGTTTCTAATTAAAAATTGCTGCTGTAATTACTAACAAGTAATAAAAGTTTTTCAAATACCGATGCAGTCTACCTCCTGATTAGGAGAAAAAGAGAAGAAAATCTGGGATGATATGCAATTAAACAGACCTCGGAAGCCTGTCACACAGGTGAACACTCCCCGCTTCCTGACTTCACATGCATTTCCTCCTCCTTCTTCCAGTGACTGTCTTTTGCTCCAGGCCTCATCTTTGGATCTCTTCCCTTCCCTTTTGCACGCATTGCCCCCAGATTAACCCATCTGAGAGCCTAGTTTTAAATACCACCTCTATGCTGATGGTTTCTAAATATTAATCTTGAATCCTAACCGCCTTGAAACTCTAGATTACTTTACTCAACTGTTTTTGTATAGTCATCATGCCGAATATTAGGTCTCCAGAATTTATTCATCTTACAATTGAAAGTTTGTATACTTTGATGAGAATCTCTCCATTTGCCCTACACCCGAGCCCTGGCAACCACCATTCTACTCTCTGCTTTTACGAGTTTTGCTTCTCATAGATCCAACATGTAAGTGAGATCATACAATATTTTTTTTCTCTGTCTGACTTATTTCACTTAGCACAGTGCCCTCAAGGTCCATCCATGTTGTCACAAGTGTCAGGGTTTCCTTCTTTTTTTATGGCTGAATGATATTCTATTGTGTATATATACTGTAATTTCTTTATGTACTCATCCTTCAATGGACACTTAGACTGTTTTTAAATCTGGGCGATTGTGAATAATGCTGCAAAGAACATGGGGATGCAGATATCTCTGCAAGAAATGTTGTCATTTCCTTTGGGGATAGACCCAGTAGTGAGGTTGCTGGATTATATGGAAGTTCAATTTTTAAATGTGACCAACCTCCAAACTGCTTTCCATGGTGGCCATACCAGCTTATACTCTCACAAATGGTGCACAGGATTCCATTTTCTCCATAGCCTCACTCACTTATTATCTCCTGCCTTCTTGATAAAATCCATTCTAACAGGTGTGAGGTGGTGACTCACTGTGGTTTTGATTTGCATTTCCCTGATAATTACTGATGATGAGCATCATTTTATGTACCTGTTGGCCGTTATATGCCTTCTTTGGGGGTAAAAATGTCTATTCAGATGTTCTGCCCATTTTTCAATTGAATTATTTGGGGGTTTTGCTATTGAATTATATATTTTGGATATTAATCCCATAATATATATGGGATTATATGACTAATATGACTAATATATATGGTTTGCAAATATTTTCTTTTAAATATTTAAAAGGCAAAAGGTTGCCTTTTAATTTTGTTGATTGTTTCTTTTGCTGTGCAGAAGTTTTTAAGCTTGAGGTGGCTTCACTTGTTTATTCTTGCTTTTGTTGCTTGTGCTTTTGTGTCAGATTCCTCCCCCCAAAAATCACTGGATATTTTCCCCTATGTTTTCTTCTAGGAGTTTTACAGTTTCAGGTATTACATTTTAGGCTTTAGTCCACTTCAAGTTAACTTTTGTGAGTGGTATAAGGGTCCAATTTCATTCTTTTGCATGTGAATATCTAGTTTTCCCCACACCATTTAACTGAAAAAAATTACCTTTTCTCCATTAAGCATCCTTGGTTCCCTTGTCAAATATATGTTTGCTGTATATGCATGGGTTTATTTCTGGGCTCTAGAATCTATTCCACTGGTCTAGGTATCTGTTTTTGATGCTAGTACCATACCGTTTTTATTACTATAGCTTCATACTATATCAGGAAGTGTGATTCGTCCAGCTTTGTTCTTTTTCAGAATTGCTTTGACTATTTGAGGTCATTCCTCTTCTCCCTCTAGACACACAGACCAAGTGTTATCCTACACCAGGGCCTTTGCATTTAATATTTCTACCACATGCAATGTTCTTCCTAGATCTTTGTGTGGTTTTGCTCCTTCATTTAATTAAGGTCCCCACTTAAATATTATCTTCTTACAGAGATCTTCTTAATCATGCTCTGAAATAAACATCTTCTCATACTATTCTTCAACAACCAGTCTCTATCCCTTTATCTTAACTTTTCTTTATAGCACTTATCACTACCGATGCTATATTATTTTTTGTTTGCTTGTTTATTATCTTTTGTTCCAACTAGAACAGCAAGCTCTCCAAGGGCAAGGACTTTGAACAGATAGTTCAAATACTTGTTGAATAAGTAAATGAATGGTGCCATACATGAATATGTAAAGATTAATAATATATGAAGTGTCCCTTGAGGAGTTCAAAATGTAGTCAGAGAGGAGGGTCATCAATATTATACAGTGTGATAAGTATCCATAATAAAACAATGACAGTATATACAAGGAAAAACAATAAACAAGGAAGAGAAGATTAACTAGAAGTCTGAGCTGGGTCCAGAAGGAAATTCAAGGCAAATGCTAGTGAGAGTCAAAGGTGGACATGAGGCATTGAAGGTAGAAGGAGAAATACAGGTAAAGGTATGAGAAAGTGAAAACAATAGATAGGTTTCTGGAAATTGGGCATTATATTGCTGGAGTGCCAAATGAAAGGAGGGGAACGGCAAGACATAGGGCTGAAGACGAGAACAGGACCCAAGTCAGAGAGAAGCTGCAGTACGCTGTGCTACAGAAGGTGGCTGCGGCGGTGAGCTGAGCTTATTCGTGTGCTGTGGAATATTCCTAGGTCATAAAGCTTAGCAAGTGAAGCTTTTAATCAATTTGAGTGCCAATTAATTGAGGGTTTCCAACCTTTTAGAGCATCTTATTGTGGAATATATTTCAAAGTTGTGACAGTAATTTTCCTATATTTAAAAATATAGTGAGCCTCATAAAATTTAATCTCTATCTGATAATTTAGTATTTTTTTTAGCATCTGTCTTTGGTTTTTTGTTTATTTATTTTTAGAGAGAGGGAGGGAGGGAGAAAGAGAGGGAGAGTACCATCAATGTGAGAGAAACGTCAGTTGGCTGTCTCTCGCATGCCCCCAACTGAGGACTTGACCCGCAACACACACAGGTGCCCTGACTGGGAATAGAACCAATGACCTTTTGGTTCACAGGCAGATGCTTAATCCACTGAACCATACCAGCCAGGCTATGCTTCTTTTTTTTAACTATTAAACTTGTGGAGGTATATGAGACCCATCCTTCTACGTGTGTTTCTTTATAATCCTATAAAATAGTGTTTACATATTGTCCTGTTATCTTTTGACAGTCCTCCAGAAAACCTTTCAATTCAAAAACAAAATTTGTGAGGTAGGGTGAAATCATCTGTAATATACCTTGCTTCTTAACAGGATTGGATTATAAAAATATGACTAAATTATGTTATCATTTCAAAGCTATAAGTAAGCAAGACTGTATCTGTTGCCTTATAGTGTGTGTGTGAAAATAATTTCCTTTTTAAAACAAGCTGGTACTATTTCCTCCAGACAACAACAGGGAATTTATAGCCACTTCCATTTGGATTCATTGCTTAAAGGGATCTTCAACCATAGACTTGAAGGATTATACAAATAAAATAGTCCAGATTCCTGGACTATTCAAAAGTCACCTGTAGTTTTTAAAAGACATAATGACTCACAGACTCTAGAAAGACAGAGACTTTGGAGGGTTGTCAACCGTGTTTCTTTCTACTCACCCTGCTTCTTTCATATTCTTTCCTCGAGGCAGCAAATACCTGAGCATTAGATATGGCAATTCCACAAAACGGAAGATACATCTGCATCACCTGGGGACAGAGAGAGTGTTGAAACATCAGCTGAACCAAACTCCACATTTCCTTACTATACCTGATTGCAATACTTTCTTTTCCACCACAGAAATTGAGTACGGAGTTGTTCATACTAGCAGCTTAATTTCAGAAGGGATATTTTTCAGACTTAACTATAAGATGGTCTCAAACAAGCGTTAAGTACAGACAGTCACATCTATGAAGACATAAAATGAAGCAACAGATTATGATGGCTATGGTTCAGGAACTGGGTCTAAATTGTCTTTGTATGCCTTCTTTGAACAGTGAAAAATGAATAAATGAATAAACTCTGATATATCTAGAATTTAAGGCAAGAGCCCACACTTAAATTTCGAGGTAGGCAGGATATAAGTCAATTTCTTTATACAAATGTATCTATAGCAGGGATCTCAGCTTGATCCTAGTACTCTGTCGGCTACCGATTTAAGTATGCTTGTTAGGATACACCCAGTATGAACTTAGGGACCAGAGGACCTAGGAGCCCCATGGAAAAGAGCTCAAATTGTGTCCACTACTCTGCTGACATAAGTGGACATGAATGCAAAGTGGTAGGATGGTCCTACAGAAGTCTGTTTGAAAAACAGCTGGGTTTCTTTAAGAGAGCACTCGCCCTATGGGAAGAAACAGATGTGATGGACCTGATCCTAACAAAGACTTTCACATCACAGAGGTCTATGTCTAGGGATTTTCAGTATTGCCTGGCACTGTCAATCAAATTCAATTTCACAATCTCTAATTCTAGAGGAAGAGAGAATGCCCCAAGTAAAAACCTAAAGCATTATTTCCCTAAATCTTCATGAAGTAGATCATTGTGACAAGTGACATATCTTTGGGACTTCTGTAACGCAGAGGGATAAGGGCATATTCTCTCTCTCTCTCTCTCTCTTACACACACACACACACACACACACACACACACACACACCACGCTATGATGCCCGCCAAAGAGATACAGCAGTTGCAAAACAGAGCAGTTTCTACCATGCCCCAAAGAGGGCAGCGCAGTGCTCACAGCTGGGAGAGGGATGAGAGCAGCAGGAGCCCATCTGCCCGGGGACAGGCAAGCATAAGACACTTCTGGGACACTCAGAAGGGAATTACCTGGAGTGGAAGGTGATTTTTCAGAGGTCTTCAAGTGGACAAAAGATGAAGGGAAATTCACATTCCTTATCATTTTTTTCCTACTAAAGTATTGCTTTGGCTACCTGGGCATACTTAACTCTGACCTGGGGTCCCTGAAAGTATTTCAGAATGTCATAGAAGTTAACACATAGTGACCCCAGTCTTAAGGAAGAGAGAAAAAAACAGTGGGATTCGTATTAAGTAAAGATATAAAATCAGTGGTTTCATGTTTACAAATCCTTTTCAGGATAAATTCCTTCACTGAATTTTATTCAAAGTAAACTAATATTTAATGAGGACCTACTATATGCCAGATACCCTTACATCATTTCTTCACTTGAATTGCACATCAGCTCCTCATGGAGGGACATTACGTACATTTTAGAGATCAGGAAAATCAGTAACTTGCTCAAACTCACACAGAAACTCAGAGTCATCTAATTCTACAGCTGATGATCATTTCTACAACATGTTGCCTTCTAGAACTAGATGCTATTTCTGTTGGCCCATTTTCCCTTCCTTACTACTCCCCCTCATGTCTTAAAAAGTTTGTCAATAAGCCATTATAAAGCTGTTGACGTAAAGCTGCCAGATATTCTGCAGAACTTCCCCGTCTTAGCCAGAATGGGACCATTTTCAATATCACCTACACACACAGATAGCACTTTTCTCACAGTTTTCTGCTTTTTCCCTCCGCAGTGGAGATATTGACTATGATGGAGTTGGAGGTGAGGAGGAGACATGGGTTATTTAATTTAACTTCCCACCCTTCCTTCCCTTATGTATTTACTTGCTTTCAGGAACTAAATTTAAGGAGGTTTTTATCGGTCAAACATATAGGAAGAAGAGAACGATCAAGTAAACACATGAAATGCTTTCGAATATATCACAGGCTTGTTTAATTCATTTGTGATATCATTATTTATTGAGCTCCAAGCATTAAAAAGAATCTGAACTTCAAGTCAGATGACCATTGTGCTTTATTTAGCTATTCTGTGAGAAAGTCAACAAGTCACTTAACCTCTCTAAACTTACTTCCTTATCTGTAAAATTCATGGTTTTACTGGATAATCTTTCTGGTCCTTTTTGGTTCTAATATTTGGTGATTCTAACAATTAGAAACACCAGTAAACTGCAATATTCTATTTGCTAGAGAAAACAAATAATTCAGTAAACATGCTCATATGTTATTCAAGATCAGCATTTATAATAGTAATTGATATTGATAAAGTCCTTGGATATGAAGTTTAGCATTTTATATGTACCATATCATTTGATCCTCACAACCATGTATATTAAACAATTCACTCCATTTTTTGGATGAGAAAATTGAGGTTTTGTGAACTTATCCAAAATTGTTTGAAGATAAATCTTCATGGGTCTCTCACATTACTGCACATCTTAAAAGCAAAGGTATTGGCTCTGTCTTTCAAGGACTTTTTTAGAGTGAACAGCCTTGGAAAAAAGACAGCCTTTTTGCAGAGCAAAGGTACAATTACTATATAGTATAAGTAAGATAATACCACCATCTGGAGCAGAGTGTAGGCAGGCTTACTGCCCATTATAAAAGATTTGGGTTCCCTACATTTGAAGTTCCTCTCCTATAATACATGTCCTGTCTAATCTATTTGATAATGTTACTGAAGATTTTATTCCAGCTAGAAGCACCTGTTCACATTAAGACTGCTATTTGTTTTCATTTGTTTCATTCATATATATATGTGTGTGTGTGTGTGTGTGTGTGTGTATATATATATATATATATATATATATATATATATATTCCACAACACAGTTACTTAGTATTTATAATTGTAAGGTAAGAACCCCAGGAACAATTACTGCAATCCATGTTAAATTTCTTTGCTCTTCTTTTACACTGAGCCAGTTGCTATTGATTTATTTTTTTGTTCCATTGATTCTTCCCTTTACAATATTACATTTCCTTTATTTTAGTGATTAAGCTAGAAAAGTTATGTACATACTTAACAAAATCTAAATTTAACATCTTTAGTCTCACAAATAATATAAGGATCTTGGAATATTTTAACTCTCAACATTATTTTCCTGGTATATGTTACTTTTTTTCTTGTTCTGTCTTGTTTTGTTGCTACAAATTAGACATTATTATTATTAGCCAATGCTTATTTATATTTACCCACATGTTTACCAATTTTTTCCTCTTCATTCACTACAGGATTTTTTTCTTCCTTCTGGGATAATTTTCTTACTTTTTAAAGACAATTCTTTAGAATATTCTTTAGCACTGGTGGCAAATGGATTTGTTTTGTTTAGTATAAAAATATCTTGATTGTATAATAATCTTAAAAGATAATTTAGCTGGGTATACAATTTTAGGTTGACATCTATCTTTCTCTCAATACTTAGAAGATATTATTCCCTTGTCATGTGCAGTTGATGCCGCTAAAAAGTCAGCTGTCAATCTAATTCTTTGTAGACTGCCCATCTTAGTTTCTGGAGGACCTCTTTATGCCTTTGGTGGACAATTTATACTTTTCCAGCCTCAAACAAAAGCTTAATGAGTATTTTGTATATGTATATATATTCTGGCACAATTAATACAAAATCATAAGCATGTAATTCTATAACATAACAATATCACATTCAAGCACACCATATGACATTTCAGGTGAAATGTTCAAATTGCCGTCCATCTTGTGTGAGACATTCACACACCCTACCAACCACACTGAAGCGAGCCTTACTTCTACCAGACTATATATATATAACTGTACATAGAGACAACATCATATTTTCATGACACATTGCAAACTGAGACGGGATGTTTATTTACAAAGGGAATGATCTACCCTGTGTCATTCATTGGCACAACAACTCAGTACTCTGCGGCCAGATTCAACTCCATTATGAATATCTATATAACAATGTAATCTATAGACTTTCTAAATAACTACACAGGATAAGTAAGCAAATGCATTTTGAAAGCAGGGAGTAAGAAGAAGCTGGAGCAGTAGGACAATAGAAGATAATAATAAAAAACAAAATATTTTAATATCTTTTTTTCAGTCTCAGTGCAACAGATGTCTTTAAAAAAAAAATCTACTGCTCTATTCTGCTTTTTCTGAAGTCCCCATCCTCCGTGAAAAAAATTCTAATTTGGCCTTTACCACCTAGTTTCTGAATGCCAAAAGGCTAAAAAGCCTTAATGACTAAGAAGCTAATGAGTCTGCACACCCTCGTGCAGCACTTTTCAGCTTGAAAGCACTTTATGAACATTGGCTAATTAATCTTTACAACAACCCACTCAGAAAAGGAGTTAAACTGAAAGTTATTAAACAGTGTGAGAAAGGCACTTTAGTCCTGGAAACTCATGAAAAGTATCACTAATAAGCATAAAATGTGAGCACTGGGACTTTCCATCAATGCCCTAATAAAGACAGTAGGTACCAAGCCTTTGCAAACTTACACACCACAGAGAAGGCTATTAAAGCCCCATGATCTGGTCTGCTCCAATTATATATCATTAAAGAACACTGGGAGTCTACACTAGATATTCTCAGTGAGGGGCCTGGGACCATCCTCTTTACGGACCCCACTCCTGAAGGCAAAGCAGCTTAAAGAGCCACATTACTGTCAGCCAAATTAATGGGTGAGAGAGGGTTATTTCCACCATTATACAGCATCTCCTTCCTGTGTGCAAATCCTGAGATTTGGCTCTGGAGTCCCTTCTGCCTTCAGGAATTAACTATTAGGCAAAGCTTTACTGATTCGGGCCACACTGATTTGAAACTGGTGATGTTTTAAGATAGTTGTAATTCAAATGCCAAGTAGTCTTCAAGTAGAGTAATTTGGAAAATAAGTTATCAAAATATAGAAGTAGTCACATTATCTTCACATAATTAAACATTCTCCACATCTTTTAGAAAGACTATTAAAATGATGAAAAGAAAGAAAGAAAGAAAGAAAAGAAAGAAAGAAAGGAAGGAAGGAAGGAAGGAAGGAAGGAAGGAAGGAAGGAAGGAAGGGGGGAAGGGAGGGAGGAAGGAAGGAAGGGAGGGAGGAAGGAAGGAAGGGAGGGAGGAAGGAAGGAAGGGAGGGAGGAGGAGAGAACGGGTTTGAAGTTCTCCACACTCTAGAGGAAACTCCTGCTTCTAGAGGCATAGTTTGGTTCATCGCAATAAGCTGAGTTCTGTTTCAAGAAACAGGATCATAAATGAATCTTGTCAGATCACACCCAAGTATATGCCCTTGGCTAAGGCATGCCTGTTTCTAAGTGTTGTGCCCTTTTGAAGAAAACAGTCCCCCCAAAATACACACAGACATAAAATACCAAATTTGTTTTTTAAAAAAACATTGGCATGCAATAGATGATCCAGTTACATACTCTGTAATGTCCACTTTAAAAAGGAACACTCTAAAGAAAATGGGGAGATTTCATTTATAAAAGACGAAGGAGAGTAAGAAGGCAAATAAAGGAAAAGGAGACGCTCACTCATATTCCACTTTCCCTCCTTAGGAAAGGGGGGTATAGGTGTTTCTGCTTCTGCCCCTGGGTATTAAAGCTGGGACCTCAGAGGGAATGGAATGAACACCCTTTCACTATTCTCAACCCTCTCCTTGAAGCTAGTATTGGTTAAAATAATCCCAAGAGGCCAAGCTTATGCAAAGGTAGAAAGGCTGAGTAAGTAGCCTTGCAAGTAACAAGCAGTTTGAAGCATCAATACCTACTCTCTGTGACTTTTTAAGAAGCTCTGGGCCTGCTAAGCACTTAAATCGTGCAAGTACTAGTCATATCATCCAATAACTTTATTTACTTTTAAAAGACTTTACCTATTCATTTTTAGAGAGAGGGGAAGGGAGGAAGAAAGAGAAACATCGATTGGTTGCCTCTCTCATGCTCCCGGACCTGGCCCACAACCCAGACATGTGCCCTTTTGGGAACTGAACCAGCGACCTTTCAGTGTGCAGGCTGGTGCTCAAACCACTGAGCCACACCAGCCAAAGCCAACAACTTTATTTCTAATTGGCACCATTCCAAATTCCTGAGACTTTAGAACAATAACCCCCTTCTGTCCAGAGGCAATTCCAAATTGCCATCCCCTTATTCAGGCACTCCACTGAAGGGAAAACCTTGAGAGAACCCATTTCAGGAGCCACATCCTAAGATAATTTGTCTTTTTTTCTCATCATAGATTTCAACAACAACAAAAAAGTACTCATATTTCTTTCACTCAAGAGGAACCCCTACTAACATTTTGGAAACTATCATTGAAGTTTTCCTCCCTGTTTCTCACTTCACACAAACACATATAGGCTCATCCTATACATAACATTTTTCACTTTTTATAACCAACTATTGCTTGTTATGACTAATTTCTATGGATGCAAAATATCTCATTGCATAGTCCAGAAAAGGAAAATTTACATTGAAAGGAAGTAGTTTAGTGTTTCCCCGGGCTTGTGATAGTAATGCGATCACAGTAGCCCCACCTTACCCTCAAGGGACACGTTACAAGACCCCCAGTGGATGTCTGAAACCACAAATAGTACCAAACTCTATATATACTATGTTTTTTTCTTATGCATACCTATAATAAATTTTAATCTATAAATTAGGCACAGTAAGAGGTTATCAACAATAATAAAACAGAACAACTATAACAACATTCTGTAATAAAAGTTGTATGAATGTGGTCTTTCTCTCAAAAATATCATATTGAACTGTACTCACCCTTCTTGTGATGTGAGATGATACAATGCCTCTGTAAGTAAGAACAGTGATGTAGGCGTGTAACGTGGCATCAGGCTACAACAAGGGTTAACTTGAATACAAATGCTGCGATAAAGGGGGAGTTGATCTGGTAACTACAATGGCTACTAAGTGACTGTTGGGTGGGCAGCGTATACAGCATGGAGATGCTCACAAAAGGATAATTCACATCCCTGGACAGAGTGGGACGGTGTGAGTTTTCATCGTGCTACGCAGAACGGTGCACAATTTAAAACACATGAATTGTTTATTTCTGAACTTTTCCATTTGATGTTTTCAGACCGCGGTTAATCGTGGGTAACTGAAACTGTGATAGGCAGAATCATAGATAAGGGGGACTACAGTAGTACATTAAGATCAGCATTCCAAACAATCTTGTTATCTCAATACCCCTACCCTCCTGAAGAGAGCTTTCTCCTCCATCTGTATGTGCCAGATGAGCAACCGACATTGAAATTACCCAGTTCCAAACCCTTGAAGTTATCTTTGATTGCTAATCATACACAGTCATAAGCAAGTCAGCAATTAGGTAGCTTTTGAAGCCTGCATCCCCATACTCTTGTTTCTCTGGCCCAGCACTGCCATCCTTCACCATCCATGGATTATCATAATAGTAACCAAGACCCTCTCATGCCTGTATCAGTACCCAAGAATTCACTAACCTTTGGTTTTCCAGCTAGAAAAGTCACACATTTAAACTCACCGGCTGTCCATCCCAATGTGCCTTGTTGTCATAATTAAAGAATAACAGAAATTCCTTATGCTATTAAAAACTAGGATTTTTTTAAAAACTACTTTTGTGTGAGCTTTTTTATACCACATCCAGTATGGTTTAAAATCTCATTAGGAGCTCATCAGAAAATATCTCCAATATTTAAGACTATGGCTTGGTATTTTATAGATGATTATGGAAGATAAGTAAAAATAGTAAGGAAATATAAAATTGCTATTCAGAGAAACATGAGACCCAGAGGGGATTCTTCTGCTTATATATCTTCTTTTTTTTTATTTTCCAAAAATAATTCATCATCAAAATGCAATGCCAATGACATGGATAATAAACCATAGTATTTTTTAATTTCCAGTAATATTCTCCAGTGGAAAAGAAACAGAGAAGGCTATGAAAAACATGCTTAGAGCATTAATATTTAACTAATGTAATAGGGCCTTAAAATGAGTATTATAAATGTAAAAGCCTGGATCAAATCCATGTGTTATGTCTATTCAACAAAAGCACAGAATTGGAACCTAGTAACTTCAGGACATTCTTAACAGGCAAACTTGAAGGCAGAGAGGGCTTAAAGTTTAGCTTAACAACAAACAGAACTTTATGAAGGGTTAATCATTACTGCCGGGGTATTAATCCAAAGAGGCAAGAGAACACTTTCTACATGGGACATCATATAATTCAGCAAGGTTTCTCATTCTGTATCTTGGAACAGTCTAGCTAACAAGCAAGGAAGCTTTAAAGCCAAAATGCTTTATTGTCCCCATCCACACCTTCCATTTCTCATCCATTCAGTCCGTCAGCAATGTAGTTGTCTCACCACTTCCTTCAGCTGCCGTTTCTTTTCATAATTCAAATATTTATGATAAGGGCCAAATTCCACTTAAAATAAGCACAAAGAACAAAACTAAAAACCCAAAGAAAGCAGAAGGAAGGAATTAATTTTTTAAAAAGCTGAAAATAATAAATGAGAAACAACTAGTAAAATTGATAAATTAGAAATGGTTCTTATAGGGGAAAAGCCATAAGACAAATTACTGCTAGTTTAATCAGAGAAAAAACTCACAACTATAATCACAGCTACAGAAAAGAATTAAAAGAATTATAATAAGCTTTTTTGTGCAATGTTAAGCTTATGAATTTGAAAATCAGATGGAAATGTGTGACTTTTAAAGAAAATATAAATTAACAAGATTAAATGCAGAAGAATGAAGAAATCTGAGTAAAACAATCACCACAAAAATAATAGAATTGAAATAAAATCATTCTCAGAAAAGGTACCGGGTCTAGATGGTATCACAGGGAAATTCGTTCAAATCTTTAATAATCTTCTGGTATTCAAACTATTTCCGAATTCAGAAAAAAATAAAAACCACTCAAGATTTTTCTGAAGACATAACAGTCCTAATAGTACATCCTAATAAAAATAGTACAAAATAAGTCCCTTATTAAAACAGATGAGCAAGATTCTAAATAAAAATATTGGAAGATTGAATATATATTGTATATTAGGAAACTGAATTTATGCAAATATAAAACATAACAAACTATAACCAAGACTTCCCACTCAGAGTAAACTGGTGGTTCAATGTGGCAGAATCAATTATTACAAAATTTTATATTAACTTGTAAAGAAAAAATGTCACCTTGGTATTTTTAAAAGTCATTTGATAAAATCCACTACCCATTTACCATGAAATTTTTAATAAACTATAAAAGACATTAAAGGAGATTTTTTTAAAATGGAGAAACAGGTCATATTTGTAAATGAAAGGACTCAATAATAAAAGAGATCAATTGTCCCTTAAAACTAATCCATAAATTTTACTCTAGTGAAAATTGGAATGATAGGTTTGAAATTTGAGAAATAAAAGAAATTCTACAGTACAAATGGGAAAAATATATACAATAATAACCAACATTAAAAGGAAAAAGAAAAATAAGAAGTAAATAGACTATGATGATCAAAATAAAGTAGTGCTGGGGACAAGATAATCACACAATATCATAAAACGGACTCCAGAACCAGTTTATACAACAAGTATGACAAAGGGTGGTATTTTAAGTCCATGAAAAAAAAGGTGTTTTAGTCAACAAATCATGTTAGGACAAGTAGTTCATCATATTGGGGGGGAAACCCCTAAAATTTAGATAATCTTTTTTAAAAATTTGAGATTAAAGATAGATTTTCTTTAAAAAAACCTACAAAAGTCATGGGGGAAATGTAAATATTTCTGTAATCCCTGATTATGAAAGTCCTTTCACACCATAACACTAAATGTAGAAATTATAGAAGAGATCTTAGATACTTTTGAAATTAAAAATATCCATGTCTCAAGACATAAAATAATGTTAAAAGGCAAAACAAACTGGGAAAAATGATTTGCAATGTTTATAATAAGTGTGAATACTCTAAATAAGGAAAGAATGCTCTCAAATTATTCAAAAAATATCTTTATACAAATGATCAAAAAATATAAATAGCAAGTCACAAAAGAAAAAAACACATATAACTAAAAAAATTGTGTAATGTGTATTACACTAATTATCAGAGAAATATAAATTAGAATAACAATGAATTACCCAATATCTCTTAGTATATTGACAAATATTATAATTAAAACTAATAACTGGTGTTCAAAATAATGTGGAGAAACAGGCATTTCTTGAGGGAGATTAATTGGTGCAGCATTTCTGATGAACAGTTTTGCAAAGTGTATCAAATGCCTTAAAATGTACAGGTTCTTTGTCCTTCAAATTCCATTTTTAGAAATTTATTTTAAGAAAATGATCAGACAGGTTTACTCAAATGTTCTCATGTCTTACCTGGAGCAAATTATAAGGCCTAAAACATATACTCGAAGAGAGCTCTTTAAGAAAAGAAAGGATAATATGAAAAAATAATTAGTTATAAAATGAATGTTCATTTGGAATAAGGAAAAAAATAATATATTACAAATTTTTAAATGTTGACAAATACCACAAACATCACAACATCCATAAAAATAGCATATTTATATTAATTTTCCTAAATTTTTAACAGCATTCATTTTGATCACCTCTGCATATGATAGTAGTTTTTAATATTATTTCCCTGTATGTCTACAGAATAATCAGACTTTTCTTGCATGGCCAGTCAAAATTTGCTTTACATGATTGATGGCTGGGATGACTAATACATACAACTTCACCCAGAGACATATTTCCTATTTGCAGTGCTAGTACAGGTTTGTGTCCTACAAGTGCAGGAATTCTGATAAATTATATTTTGCATTATTTCCCCTTATCATAATAAAGAAAAGTGCATTAACATTGTACATATGCTGCATTACTGAGTATGCTCCTGAGGGGCCTTGTGCTGTGACTAGGCATCTATAAAAACTAAATTTCACATATCCGATGACTGGAAAAATTTGCCATAGACTGGTTTCTGGTTCCATGAATTTTAAGTTTTGTTTCTCCTCCACTGTGCTTACTTCCAAGGCCACATACTGTAGAATACATTTTTATAACATGGTGACTTCTGCCTTGAATCTTCACGTTTGGGATGCTGAGTGAGTTGGGATGCTGGGTGCAAGAGTATTCATGACAACAGGAGCCCAGCAACAACGTAACTCTACACTGGAGGCATTAAACACCATATAAATATGTATTACTAATTTAAAACTGAACATATCCCCAACTTGTTTTCTTCCCTAACTAGATCCCAAAAATGTCTGCGTATCCTTCAGCAATGCTTGACAACAGCGACGCAGAGCAGACAGAAAGTTAGATCATCCCAAACAGATACCATTAAAATATATTACGTTTGCTACCCTTACAAAACTTTACTCCTTCTCATCTTATTTTGCAGATTTTTTTCCCATCTGACTGTTACTTGTTAGCGTTTGTCAAGGCTTGATCCTGGGACTTTCTATCTCGCTTTCTTCTCATCCTAGGAAATCTTATCTGCAATACCAGATTAAATTATTATGTACATGCTTAGGATCCCAAAATTTATATTTCTAACCCAGAGTTCTTTGAGTCCTAGATCCAGCTACTCACTTAACATTTTCACTTAGATGCCTCAAGAGAAACTAAAGTACCTTGTCTGAGACAGAACTCACAATTGACCACCTGCAACAACTTATTTCTCTTCCAAGAGGAACAGAGTGTCTTAGTGAAGGCACCGCCTTTCAAACAAGGGCCGCATCCAAAAGCCCAAGAGCCTTGCCCCATACCCAGCACATCAGCACATCCTATCAGGTTTACCTGTTAGTTATCTCTTAACATTGCCTGCTTCCCTTTATCATCACATCCCACCCCCTCTCCTTCACCTCCATCCAAGCTCCCCTCATGGCTCTCCCATGGCTTCCTACTGCGGAAAGGACTTGGCATTCAAAGCCCTTCACAATCTGACCCCCACATACTTTTCTAGACTCATGTTCCAGAACTCTTCTCCATCCACATCCCTCATATCCTAGTCACAGTACACTATTCATTTCCATGCATAATAAAATTTTATACCTTTCTTCTTTGTTTGTTACTATTCCTTCATTCTAGAATGTTCTTGCCTTCTTTGTCCATCTGTCATACTCTATTTATTTTACAAATACCAGAGCAAATTTCATCTCAGTGAAATCTTTCTGGACCTACTATTTTCTCTCCACCACCTTCTCCACTACATCAATACTTTTATAGCTCTTCGTACAACACATACCATTTGCAGTTGACTTTTATCACTATCTATAACCTGGGTAGACTGTGAATTATTTGAGGGCACAGCCAACGGCTAACTCATCTTCGTGTCTTTCTGCCACTTGGCACAGAGCCTAGGATAAGGTAGGACCTCAATATGTGTTTTCACAGCATATCTTCAAGACTCTCTGCTTTAAGTGAGCAACATCCCAACTGGATCTGGCATAAGCAGAAAAAAGACATTTATTTGTCTACATAATAAAAAGAGGTAGAACTAGCTCCAGCAGGACCTGGATTAGAGCTTGAATGAGGTCATAAAATGTTGCCCCTGCTCACCTCTTATCTGAGCTTTCCTCCACGCGGGCTTTATTCTCAAGCACTGCGTTAGTTCTAGACTATCGTTCAAGGTGGGATTTCAAGGGTGTAGAGAGAATATGACAGTGTTGATTTTCTTCCGGCTTGCTTTATTTGAGAATCTAAAGATAGCAATAATGTATGTAAATATCTTTTCCCTGACAAAAATGCTGAACCTGGCCCTCAATGGCCCAAACTGGTTTCTGTGGCTATCGCTACACCCATCCCTGAGGTCAAAGAAAACCAGTTCTCATCTAGGCCAGTGCTTAGCTATATTGCCATCATTGTGCTTTGGGTAGAAACAAAGATTAAGGATGAATGGGGTAGTGATGTAGGAGAAAATCGAGGCCCAACTACCATGATGTTGAGGTCCTAAAGTGATAAGTGTATACAAGTATTTTAAAAAATCCTTGGAGTAAATTATTATTAGCCTTCCTTTCAGACAAAATTCTCATTGTTACCTCACTTATTTAAAATTTCATGATATTTGAAGTCTAACCTTGAAAATATTACTGGGTTCTTAAGAGTATTAGGTTATTAGCTTGATGTTTCTGAATATTCAACAAAATACCTAGCACATAGTGGCCGCTCAAATAAAAGAACAACTTAGTAAACAACACAGTCTAGCCTTGGACATGTAGCTCAGTTAGTTAGCGTGTCATCCCAATAAGCAAAGGTTGCAGGTTTGATCCCCAGTCAAGGTACATGCAAGAATCAACCAATGAATGTATAAATAGATGGAACAACATACTGATGTCTTTCTCTCCCTCTTTCTCTCCCCACCTTCCTCTTTCTCTCTAAAATCAATAAGTAAAAATTTTAAAAAGATTTTAATAACATAATCTATGAAATAATATCTAAAAGATTGTATGGAAAATGTCACACATAAACACATACATTAATCAGAACAAGTAGTACGGAGATCTGCTTTATCCTAAAGTGGAATTTATTATTCAGCAAGGGACCAAGTGGGACACAACTTATGTTTGCTTAAAAAAAAGCCAAAAAAACTATAGGCTTTCTTCACCTCCTCTTTTCTTTAAAAGAAAGATCATAGTATAGGCCATTGTTATAAATTCTTGTCCTCACTAAAATCAACTGTAATATGATCATATATGAGCCCAAATTGTATTTTGGGCTCACAACTATATATTACAGCATCCATGGCCATAATCAAATCAGAACCTAGCTCAAGCTCACACTACAGCAATGCTAACTACCAAGTAGAGTTCTGCCTGAACTAAAAGCAATAAGTCTATTTGTTTTGGTCTTAAGGGGCAGAAATTTTCCTTACTGGTACATCTGGCAGACTTACTCTACCAAATAAGATTGATTTCATGACTGCTCTAATGCTTATCCCATTGGCCATGAATGACATGGCTGTCAGTTCGAGGAATTTGTAAGATGTAATGTCAAGTTAGGGACAGAGAGTGTACTCCTTGATTCCAGAGTCAATATTTTGTTCATTGCCCTGTCCCTCTGAAACAGGACACTATCTGACACAAAACTTTCTCAAGAAATAATATATGTGTCTTTATGGTCTAGTCTAACATGTATCTTCATGTTCTATCTGCTGTTAAGCTTTCTTTCAGGCATAGTCCTTTACCAAGAGAGGACATAGTACCAGTCTTCTCGTGTACACATAGCAACCAGGAAGCTTAGGGGGCAGAGGTGGGTTGTAGTGGACAAAGAACCAGCTTTTAGAGTATATCAACTTTTCTTGCTTTGAAAAAGAATAGGGGAGCAGCAACAATTTTCTCTGGGTCTGTATCAATTTACAAGGTTAATAAAGATGATAGAAGGCAAACAAACACACTCTCTGGTTTGGAGAGACCGTTTTGGGGAGACAGTTCCTTAGTTCACTGAGAGTCTTCATCTGCTGGGCAGCAAGATAAAAACTAAATCAATATTTAGTAACTGCATTAGCTTTAAGAAATGAAGACTACTATATTTTAAATAACCTTATCTTAAAATTGCATTTCAAAGACTGCGTCAGCATTTTAAAGCCCGCTGGGATGAACTTGAAGCTTCATCTGTAAAGGACAAGATTCTTGTTTCAGTTCTTAATTCCTGTGAAGTGGCTTCTGTGGCTTGCTTTCTCTTTCTTTTAACACCTGTATTCTTGATGTTTTCTTGGGTTTATTTTACACTTAATCACAATTAAATTACTTTAGGAGGTTGTGTGTGGGTGAATGTGAGGGTGTGAGGAGGGAGAGCTAATTCTGTGGCTGAACGAATTCTGTTCAGAATTTCATAAAGCTTTCCACTCCCCGATCCGACAGCCCAGCACAGAAGTCACAGGCTCGGCGTTGGTTTTCTTCCGGCCTGCTTTATGTGGGCATCTAAAGACAGCAACAATGTATGTAAATAGGTAAGTGCTATTTGAACAGTAATTCCACTTTTGTACAAGTTATTTACTTAATAGACCAAAGTTCCAGGGTAAGTATGATTATAATGAATAAAATATACTCCATGAAAAGAAATAGGAATGAAACAGCATTTACAAGTTTGATAGAATAAAGGTGGGCTATTCATTTTGTCAGTATAGGTATGTAATTTGGCAGGCAATACTTTAGATTTCTCTTTGCTCAATTCGAAGCTTATTCTTTGAGGTCTAAATTGATCAATTAATTAAGAGCAATTTAATAGCTATCTCACAATATTATTATATATTTGTGCTGCTAGTCATGAAATGACTAGTGTTTCTGAAGCTATTTTTCTCTGATAAATTTGCGATCATGTATTAAAGGCAATACATGCTTTTAGAGGGAAAGGCCTCTATTCAAGGAGGCAGGAAAGTGTGTGTTAGCAATGCCTACCTTGCGGGAAATCAACAGCCATATCCAATGCCTGGGTAAGTAGTCAATGAACTAAAACCGGATCAGGAAAGACAAAAAATATAGTCTTGGGATAAGTTTCAGTATGTATTTGGGGAAACTCAGTCAAAAGGCAGACACAGCAATCAAAGTTAAAAATAGAATACTAAATAACACCAAACTCTGGGTACCATCCCTTCCTTTACCTGGAAATGACATGGACAGAAGAATAGGAAGGGTAGGAAATCTCATCCCCCAAGTATTTAAAAGGAAGCCGCTACATGCACATCAACTAATACAAGGCCCAGGGTCATTTTGGGAGCTCTGAATGAAAAGAAAATGTTGGTCCCTCTAATCACTTGACTTGAATCCAGTGAGGATCCATGAACCAACTGGAACCAATTGTAATATGATCATATATGAGCCCAAATTGTATTTCGGACTCACAACTATATATTACAGCATCCATGGCCATAATCAGATCAGGGCCTAGCTCAATTGTAAAAATTCACAGAGGGTTGTGGAGAGCTTGGAGCCATAACTGGTCTCTGAATCGTAACTGGAAAAGCCATAGCAGTTTCACATCAAGGAAGAGTCCTGCACTACAGCCTTTTAGCCAAGCTCAGCTCCCCACACTTTTAACCATCCAGAACACCTTTTTTATTTTTTCCTCTTTTAAAACCTTCACCTTTCTCTAAATTTACTAGTATTAAATAAGAATTTGTTTCTCATTTTTTTGTTCATCGGAGGCATATATAAATTCCAACCAGGCCTCCTGATAAGAATATTGATAAAATTTCAAAAAAAAAAAGGCATTAAAAGCATTGTCCTATTTCATCTGTGTAGATTAGTTCTGATTAAGAACGTTGTCTCTATTAGCCTTTTGAATTATTTAAATTATTCATGGATCCCGTCTCTTACCAACCACTTATTAACACCTTAACTCTTAGCATGATGGCTGTCATCTCAGACTGCAGGGGGTCAGGGGTCTCTTTGTTGGGGATCACTGGGCTAAAATTGCTACAGATTTGCTTAGGTCCAGAAAACCAGACTAGTTCAGCTTTAGTGAATGTCACTGTGAGGCATCATTTTACCATATTAATCTAGGTATGAAATGTTCAAGGTAGTCTTTTTGCTTTTGGCGTGATGATTGATCATTTCAAATTGGTATCTAAACCCATCTCATAGCAAGTGCAAGGTTGCATTGGTTCAGAGTCACAACACAACAAATCACAGCCAGCACCCAATAGACATAAACCGATGGCTCCTCCACTCCTTGCACACTCAAGGCGGGCCCTCCCTCAGCCCTACCAGCCTGAGGCTATGTCCTGGAATCCTTGGGGGAAGGGCAACTATAGGTAGATCTTTCTGGCCATCTGCTCAGGGGTATACTGATGGGATGAGCTTGAGTTTTAGAGCCAGAAGATATATGTCTGAGTCCTGGCCATGACCATAACACCTACCAGGAGTGTGGCATTGAGTTAAGGCCATTAGTATTGGCCAAAAGGAGTAATAAGGATCTCAGTGTCACCTCCTTATCTCAAGCAAATGTCAGAAAGACCAAAACACGTCATCAGCTATCAACATTCTCTGTTTAGTGCCTTGGAACCCAAAATCACATAACATACTTTGTCTCACCTTTATATAATTTTGCTTTATTTTCTTGTGGCACTCTTTGAGCAATTCAGTTTCTTATGTAGATACATACGTATTTATATTAACCAACTGTCATTGGGAATCATAGAAAAAGTTGAGTGAAATGTCATTTGAGGAATGTGAAGTATCCTCAGAGAGAAACAAGGAATGTGCACGATTTACTAGGCAGATTAAAGTTTAAAAATTATCAGTGAGTCTCAAGCCATAATAAAGAACATTCTTTCACTATTTTTTTCCTTTGCTATCCCAGAACTTAATGCTAATGTTTTCTATGCCTTGTCTATTTTGAGCTTGGCTGTATTTTGGTATTTGTGTGACTATGTCAGAGTCCCGGCCTGTCATTTCACATGGTGCTAGCGACATTCAGATCTATTTTTCATTCAGTTTCTAGAAAAATTATCACCCTTCTCCCATGATTTGAAGCCATGAAAAGAAAGCCATCCTTGTGCCCTTGGTGCAATTCAAACAAAGCACCTTATAGCCCATTCCTTAATCACTTCCCTGCTCCAGGAGCTCCCCCGAGGTGGAAACACACTGAGAAAGGCAGGCTTCGGAAGTTGTCACCAATGCTCTAGCACAGACACATGGATATTTGAAAAGTGCCTTCGATTGGAAATGTATTTATTTATCCCCAAGGTTTTACCAAGTAACAAACACTTTTATTAAATTATTTTATATTTTGAACACATTCAGATATTCCTGGGAGCTTCAATTATCTGAGAGTTTGGGTTTCTAGGAGGATGATTAAGGCTAATTATCGTGTCCTTAAACTACTTGTGAGGCATCTCCTTACACATTTCTACCGAGGAAAGCACTGAATGCTTTCAGAGCACTCTCATTGGCGTGACCATATATCACAGTTTGCTTAGGAAGTCTGGCTTATGCCTGTTGACCCATTTCCTTTCACTTGTACAAGTGTCCTTCCTGATTTGGTTGATAAGTTACATGGTCACCCTACCTCTAATCTACTTAGTTATATTAGTCGATCCTGAGAGCAACATGGAAGATAAACAATGATTAAACACATAAACTTAACAGTAGAGTGAAATTTGTATTGACAAGAAACTATGGCTCTTCTCTTGTGAAATCTGCCTATGAAGGTGACCTAAAGTTGCATTCTATGTTTTCCTTTCAAAAAGCTGCAATGGGATGAGCAAGAACACTTTAGCTTTGCCTTGTAGCCCCAAAGTAAAGAGATTTGTACTTGCCAGACAGGAAGCAGCGCAAAGGGTGCTTCCAGGAACTAGTCGGAGGGGCTACAAATTTTGCTTTCTTTTGAATATATTAAGAATATGCTCTGCAATGTAGCATTATCTTCAAGAGACTAAATTAGTATCGGAATCAACTGAAATCATTTATTTGTTGTTGGTTGTTTCACTTCAAAGGCAGCTGGACCAAAAGGCAATCTTGATTATATTGGAATTGTCTTTGAAAAATATACGAGACAATAATCGAGAGAGAATGGGGCCCTGGGAATTTATGCTCTTTGATTTATTCCAGAAAAGCTTAATAAAGGAGGTGAGATTTCAGCAGCTACTTGAATGAAGGATGCAAGTCTTATTTATAATAGTTTGCCTTTCTATTAGCCTGCTGTGCTCCTAGCTAATACCATTATCAATTTCATTTAGAAAACAAACACTCTGGTACAACATTAAAACTTATTTTTTTTAAATATGAGCTATTTTCTTTGCATATAATAGTCATCAAAAGATTGCCCCCAAATGTGTTTTGCATGATATCACTAAGGGTTCCGTCAAACAAATTTAGGAATCACTGAGTTAAACAGGATGCTGAGTGCTACTTGTCACAACTTGCACAGGGAGGGTGCACTGTGAATCTTTAAGAGGGGCATATAGTTAAGTCTCTATCTTGCAGATTCTAAAGGGAATGGTGTTTCACAGTGCACACTGACTTACTCCCAAGTTTATGTAAATATTTCTTAACTAATCAAAGTCAAAGCTGGCTTGAAGTGACCACATTTCAGACTAGGTCAACTTGGCAAATTGTGGAAGAGAAATATGTAGTAAAAATTAGCACCAGTCAAAAAGAAGGTTAGGGCTTTTAATTTCTCCACAATTCCCAAGCTGACCTTCAGGTAGCGAGAGCTTCTTTTCCACCCTCCTTATTAGACTTTTCCAATGCCTGATGGTGTGCTAAGTGCTTTGAATAAATTATCTCATTTAATTCTCACATCAACCCTCTGATCTGAGTGTCACTAAATCATTTTGACAGATTTGAAACTGTGCTGTTGAAGATACCAAGCAGCTTGCCCTAAACTTCCCCCTTAGTAAGTGGCAAAGCTGGAATTCCACCAGATTCAACCCCCATGCTTTCTTCTGACTCTCCTATCTGTGGATTCTCCCACCAGCTAAATTCCTAAATCCCCTATCTCCTCCTCACATCCTCTAAACAGAGACAAGGGAAAAATTGTTTTACCTTAGGGTAGGAGAAACTTTTGATTAGAGCATATGGAAAGCATGCTCAAAATTCTGTCACCATTATATACCTGGTAAAGTTTTCTGAAACAGCCTTCATCATTGATTTTTATACAACATAAGAATGTCCTCTGAGGAACCAAACAAGGTGGATGCCCATGCTAAGAATTCCTGTTTACATGAATTTACTTTTCAAGGTTCTCCCTGAAACACTGATGAACATTTAAGTTGTTTGAAATTCTTTGCTATGTCAAGTGCTGAGACAATAAGCAAAGTTTTATTAGATCTCTACATTGTCTGAATTTTTACACAAACACAATCACCTCTATATCTCCACTTTAAACATCTTAATGTTAGTTTTACATTAAAAAGTAAAGCAAAGTGTATTCATAACACATTTGAAAAACATGGAAAAGCATAAACAATGACATTAAAATCAAACCCTCCCATTCAGAAATAACCATTCTTAACATTGTATTTCCTTCATCAGGCATGTAGATACTGGTGGCTGGTGGGTAGACACATATACATGAGTAGTACCTCTTTTCTCATTACAAAGCCAGAATATACTATTATGGACGTGTGTGTACTACTTTTTTTTCCTTAACATATCATGAACATCTTCCTGTGTTATATTAATAAATTCCTTGAAAGCATGGTTAATGTCTCGATTGGAACACATAATTTCAATGATTATTTTCATCCTATTGATCAGTAGGGAATTTCCAAGGTTTTTTTGTTTTTTAAAACACTGTCATCTTTTAAGCTTAGTACCTATTCATAACCAAAGTTATCACCTTAAAACAAAATCTTAGAAGTATGAAACAAAGAGCTGGTTCTTTGAAAAGATAAATGAGATTGACGAACCCTAAATCAGTCTCATCAAGAAAAAAAGAGGAGCCAAATAAATAAAATCAGATATGAAAGAGGAGAACTAACAACTGAAACCAAAGAAATATAAAGGATTGTGAGAAAATACCATGAACAGCTATATGCCAACAGATTGGACAACCAGAGTGAATGGATAAATTCCTGGAAACATACAGTCTTCCAAAACTGAATAAAAAAGAATCAGAAAACTTGAATAGACCAATAATAACTAATAAAATTGGAGCAGTAATCAAAAACAAAATATTGGCAAACCGCATCCAGCAATATATTAAAAAGATCATATATCATGATCAAGTGGGATTCATCCAAGGGATTCAAGGATGGTATAATATTTGCAAATCAATAAAGATACTACATCACATAAACAAAAGGAAAGACAAAAATCACAGGATCAAATCAATAGATGTGGAAAAAGCATTTGATAAAGTACAGCACCCATTTATAATAAAAACACTTAGCAAAACAGGAATAAAGGGGCATACCTCAACACAATAAAGGCCACATATGAGAAACCTACATCCAACATCATATTGAATGGACAAAAACTAAAAGTTTTCCCACTAAGATCTGAACAAGACAAAGATATCTGCTTTCACCACTTCCATTCAACATAGTATTAGGAGTCCTAGCCACAATGATCAGACAAGAAAAAGAAATAAAAGGCATCCAAATTGGATAGGAGGAAGTAAAACCATCATTGTTTGCAGATGACATGATAGTGTACACAGAAAACACTATAGACTCCACCAAAAAAGTACTCGACCTAATAAAAGAATTTGGTAAAACAGCAGGATACAAAGTCAATATTCAGAGATCGAAGGCATTTTTGTATACCAACAATGAAATATCAGAATCAGAAATCAGGGAAAATATCCAATTTACTATAGCAACAAGAAAAATAAGGTACCTAGGAATAAACTTAACCAAGGAGGTAAAAGGCCTGTACTCAGGAAACTACACAACACTGAAGAAAGAAATTAAGGAAGACACAAATAAACGGAAGCATATTCCATGTTCACAGATTGGAAGAATTAACATCATCAAAATGTCCATACTACCCAAAGCAATTTGTAGATTCAATGCAATCCCTGTTAAAATACCAATGACATATTTTAGATATAGAACAAACATTTCAAAAATTTATATGGAATCATAAACAACCCCGAATAGCTGCAGTAATTTTGAGAAAGAAGAATAAAGTGGGAGGGATCATAATGCCTGGCATCCAACTATATTATAAGGCCATTGTAATCAAAACAGCCTGGTACTGGCATGAGAACACACAATAGATCAATGGCACAGAATAGAGACCCCAGAAATAAACCCATGTCCCCATGGTCAATTAATATTCAACAAAGGGGGAAGAAGCATAAAATGGAGTAAAAATAGCCTCTTCAACAAATGGTGTTGGGAGATCTGGACAGCTGCATGCAAGAAAATTAAATTCGACCACCAACTTACACACAAAAATAAACTAAAGATGGATAAAAGACTTAAATATAAGTCGCAACACCATAAAAGTCCCAGAGAAAAACATAGGCAGGAAAATCTCAGATATTCCATGCAGCAATATTTTCACCAATATATGTCTCCTAGAGCAAGGGACAAAAAGGAAAGAATAAACAAATGGGACTTCATCAAAATAAGAAGCCTTTGCACAGCTAAAGAAAACATCAGCAAAATCAAAAGGGAACCGTGTGGGAAGATATATTTGCCAATGATACATCAGACAAGAGTTAGATCTCCAAAATATATAAAGAACTCAAATGACTCCACTCCAGGAAGACAAACAACCCAATTAAAAAATGGGCAAAGGACCTGAACAGACATTTCTCCAAAGAGGACAAATACAAGGGACCAGAGATACATGAAAGGATGCTCAGTATCACTAGCCATCAGGGAGATGCAAATTAAAACCATAGTGAGACACCACTTCACAACAGCCAGAATGGCTATCATAAGCAAGTCAACAAACAACAAGTGCTGGCAAGGATGTGGAGAAAAGGGAACCCTAGTGCACTGTTGATGGGAATGCAGGCTGGTGCAGCCACTGTGGAAAACAGTATGGAATTTCCTCAAAAAAACTAAAAATGGAAATGCCTTTTGACCGAGCAATTCCACTGTTGGTGTTGTACCCTAAGAATCCTGAAACACCAATTCAAAAGAACCTGTGCACCCTGATGTTCATAGCAGCACAATTTACAATAGCCAAGAATTGGAAGCAACCTAAGTGCCCAACAGCAAATGAGTGGATTAAAAAACTATGGTACACCGCGGCTGGTGTAGCTCAGTGGATTGAGCGTTGGCCTGCAAAACAAAGGGGTCCCAGTTAGATTCTCGAGTTAGGGCACATGCCTGGGTGGTGGGTCAGGTCTCCAGTAGGAGGTGCATGAGAGGCAACCACACATTGATGTTTCTCTCCTTTTCTTTTTCCCTCCCTACTCCTCTGTCTAAAAATAAAGTAAATAAAATCTTTAAAAAACAAAAACAAAAAAACAAAAAAAGCTATGGTACATTTACGCAATGGAATACTACACAGCTGAAAGAAAGAAAGAGCTACTACCCTTAGCAACAGCATGGATGGAACTGGAGAGCATTATGCTAAGTGAAATAAGCCAGGTGGTGAAAGACAGATACCATATGATCTCACCTACAAGTGGAACCTAACAAACAAAATAAACAAGCAAGCAAAATATAACCAGCAACATTGAAATAAAAAAACACACTGACAGTAACTGGAGGGGAGGAGGGAGGGGGTTTAAAATAAAAACAACTCTCAGCAACAAAAGTTCTGGACTGGATGGCTTCACAGGCAAATTTTACCACACATTCATAGAATACATAATATATATCCCTCACGAACTATTCAAAAATAATTCAAGAGGAGAAAAGACTCCCAAGCTCTTTTTTACCAGGCCAATGTTATCTTAATCCCAAACCAGATAAAGACAATATAATGAAAAAATTATAGGCCAATATACCCAATGAACATAGATGCTGAAATCCTTAACAAAAATTAGCAAACCAGATCCAACAATGTATTAGAAAGATCATACACCATGATCAAATGGGATTTATTCCAGGTATGCTAGGTTGGTACAATATCTACAAACCATAAGTGTGATACATCACATAAACAGATGAAAGATAAAAATCACATGATCATATCGATAGACACAGAAAAAACATTAGATAAAATTCAGCACCCATTTATGATAAAAACTCTCAGTAAAGTGGGCATAGAGGGATCATACCTCAAAATAATAAAGGTCATATATGACAAACCCACAGCCAACATAATACTCAATGGGTAAAAACTACAAGTGTTTCCCTTAAGATCAGGAACAAGACAGGGATGTCCACTTTCACCCCTCTTATTCAATATAGTACTGGAATCCTACACACAGCAATCAGACAAGAAGAAATAAAAGTCATCCAAATTAGAAAGGGGGAAGTAAAACTGTAATTATGTGCAGATGACATGATACTATATGTAAAGAACCCTAAATATTTCACAAAAAACTACTAGAAATGATAAATGAATTCAGCAAAGTAGCAGGATACAAAATTAATATTTAGAAGTCAGTGGCATTTTTATACACCAAAAATGAATTATCAGAAAGAGAAATTAAGAAAACAATCCTATTTACTATTGCAGAAAAAAAATGTTACCTAAGAATAAATTTAACCAAGAAGGTAAAAGACCTGTACTCAGAAAATTATAAGATACTAAAGAAAGAAACTGAGAAAGATACAAATAAGTAGAAGCATATACCATGTTCATGGATAGGAAAAATTAACATCATTAAAATGTCCATATTATCCAAAGCAATCTACAGAGTCAATGCAATTCCTATTAAAATAACAATGGCATATCTCACAGATATGGAACAAATATTCTAAAAATTTATTTGGAACCACAAAAGACTCTGAATAGCCTCAGCAATCTTGAGAAAGAAACACAAAGTTGAAGGCATCACACTACCTGATATCAAACTATACTAAAACCATAGTAATCAAAAGACCATGATATTAGCACAAAAACAGGCATATAGATCAATGGAACAGAATAGAGAGCACAGAAATAAACTCATACCTTTATAGTCAATTAATATTTGACAAATGAGTTAAGAATATACAATGGGGTAAAGATAGCATCTTTAATCAACGGTGTTGAGGAAATTGGGCAGATACATGCAAAAATAATGAAACTAGACCACCAACTTACACCATATACAAGGATAAGCTCAAAATGGATTAAGGTGCTAAATGTAAGTCACAAAACCATAAAAATCCTAAAAGAAAACATAGACAGTAAAATCTCAGACATTCCTTACAGTAATGTTTTTTCTGACACATTGCTTCAGGCAAGGGAAACAAAAGAAAAAATAAACAAATGGAACTATATCAAACTAAAAAGCTTTTGCACAGTGAAAGAACTCAAACAAAATAAAAAGGAAACCCACTGAACAGGAGAACATATTTGTCAATGATACATCTGATAAGAGGTTAAGTTCCAAAATATATAAAGAACTTACACAACTCCACACCAAGAGGATAAACAACCCAATTAAAAAATGAGCAAAGGACCTGAATAGACACTTCTCCAAAGAGGACATACAGATGGCTGACAGGCAGGTGGAAAAATGCTCAATGTCACTAATCATCAGAGAGATGCAAAATGAAACCTCAGTGAGATATCACCTCATACCTGTCAGAATGGCTGTCATCAATAAATCAACAAACAAGTGCTGGCAAAGATGTGGAGAAAAGGGAACCCTAGTACACTGTTGCCAGGAATGCAGACTGGTGCAGCCACTGTGGAAAACTGTATGGAGTTTCCTCAAAAAATTAAAACTGGAACTGCTTTTCGATCCAGTGAGCTCACTTCTGGGAATATATCCAAAGAAACCTGAAACACTAATTCAAAAGAATATATGCACCACTATGTTTACTGTAGCATTATTTACAATAGCCAAGATCTGGAAACAGCCCAAAGGTCCATCGGTAGATGAGGAGATACAAAGGTTGCGGTACATTTACACAGTGTAATACTACTCAACCATTAAAAGAAAAAAAAAAAGGGAAATATTACAGCATGGATGGACCTGGAGATTATCATGCTATGTGAAATAAGCCAGAGAAAGACAAACACTATATGATCTCACTTACATGTGGAATCTAATGAACAAAATAAACTGATAAACAAAATAGAAACAGAGGCAAGATACATGGAACAGACTGGCAGCTGTCAGAGGGGAGGAATTTGGTGGGGCTAGATGAAAGAAGGTAAAAGGATTAAGTAACACACACACACACACACACACACACACACACACACACACACACGGTGATAGCCTGGGGAAAGGGCAGTAGGGGTAGGTGAAGGCGGGTAGGGTTAGGGACAGAAAGAGGCTTTATTTTGGGTGATAGGTGCATGATGCAGTGTGCGGATGATGTTTTATTAATATGTACACTTAAAACCCACATGGTTTGGCTGGTCAGTGTCACCCCAATAAATACTTTTTAAATTCTAGAAGTAGAACTTTGGGGTCAGAAAATAGAGGAAATTTTAAAGACCTTGATATATTTTGTGCAATTCTTTTCTAGAAAAATTACACTTGTTCCACTTTGTACTCTTACCTGCAGCATGTAAAAACTTCCTTCCAGCTTGGCCTCTCAAACTCTAGATATAATTATTATTTTGAAATCTTTGTTAGTTTAATAGGTAGAAAACAATATCTACAGTTGACCTTTCAACAATGCAGGGGTTTGAAGCACTGACCCCAGTGCAGTCGAAAATCTGTGTATAACTTTTGACTCTCCCAAAACTTAAGTGCAGTCATACCTTGGTATCCAAGAGATTGGTTCCAGGACCCCTGCAGATACCAAAATCCATAGATACTCAAGTCCCTTACATAAAATGGCCTAAAACAGTGATTTTCAACAGGTGTGTCACAAGAATTCTTAAAACATGCAATACCTTACTATTTAGTCAGGGGTACTGACCTCTTTTCCCTTAGACTGTCAAATAAAAATATGACAACAGCCAACACAACAATAGTCTTCTGGTTTGAATGTCCTTTCTTGAACCATAAATACACCATATAATAGAGTTGCAACTTATTGGTCACATCATATAATAAGATTGCATCTGATTGGTTAACTCTTGGTACTGGAAATCCTTATACACAAGTACAGGCATCTGATTTCTTTTAAAAGTCACTTTGGAGTAAAAAAGGTAAGTAATTACTCATATTATTATTTTTATAAATTAATCAAAATTATACCTGTTTTTGGTCAGATCAGCAAAAGATGTATTCTCCGGTATGCCACAGAATTTCAGTAATTAGTTTATGTGTGTCATGAGATGAAAAAGTTTGAAAATTGTTGGCATAAGACAATGCATAGTTTTTATTTTTTTATTACTTAGACTTCCAGTAGTTGATCTTTTTCTTTTATTTTTGTATATTTGTGAATCAATTAAATTTCCTTCTCTATCAATTTTCTGCTCATATTTTTGCCTATTTTTCTACTGGTTTAAGTTAATTTTTTAAAATTAATAGTAAAACTTGATTACTTATAAGAGTGAGTCGTAGTCTTTTCACATGTCATAAAGAGATCTTTATCTCCTGCCACTTCTCATTACCCAAACTTCCTCATATACAGTTTATTCCCACCACGCTAAATTGCTTGCCATTATATGACAAGCTAGACTCTTTCATGACTCTTCGTCCTTGTTTATTCTATGCCCTCTATCTAGAATACCATTCTCCCACTTTCCATTTAAGGGACTCCTACGTATTTTCCAAGGCTGAAATGTCCCTTCGTGGGGTAGGCCTCTGTTATTGTTGCTTAACAGCATCTATTCCACCTTCTTCCACTAGTGGCATTCGGATTTCCCCTTGGGAATCACTCTTCCCCCATTGCACACAACCCTGATTGCACTGTCAATCAGTGTCCTATTGTGTCCTAGCTAAGGAGTAAGCACTTGGCCCACAGCGGACAAATTAGGCTTTCTCTTGGGAATCTGAGAGAAGTGACAGAGAGAAAACATTTGGCGTTGATTCATTCCTCAGCATCTCCGTTTAGCAACTGCCCTTTAGTTCTTCTACCTAATGCCCAGAACTCTCCAATTCTGTCAGAACCCTGTATACTCCCAGTGAATTTATCTTTTTTCTCTCTGTTGGCTTATTATCCTGAACTTGTTGCTGTTGCACACAACTGACCAGATAATATTGATGAGAGATATGCCTCCTCCATGGAGCCCTCTCCAGCTCTTTCAGAGATGTGTGACATCTGTGGTATCTCCCTGCTGTGTACCTTGTGCTAACACTACACTAGAGTAGCTTGTTTTCTATTTTCCCTGGTATGTGTGATTCCTTGGCAGGCACTCACTGCTTTCCCTAGGATGCCTAGCAGAGAACCTGGGATGTTTCAGGTACTCACAAATGTGGGCTAAATTGGAATGATTATCAAACCTTCACAAATCAAAGTATCATTTGTCTTCCCCAAAAGAAAACCAAATATTTTAAATTTGTTGCCAGCTATCCCTGATTATCTTAGTTTGGCTTAAATTAAGGGTAAAGTCTATCAAAATGACTTAAATGAAATTGGCAGGTCACACATGAACTTAAGATATAGGACCTCCTTTGCAAAAGAGAAAAGAGGGAAATATCAGACAAGGGTCTGAGCTGTCATAAATTATAGCTTTGACCAGGAAAAAAATTCTGATGCCAAAGCACATCAAAAAGAAGACCAACTACATCACTGAGCCTCCTGTTAAAGTTCTTACCATTAAGCAACCCTATGTAAAAATCAAAAGCATAAACACAAATGACATGCATTTTCCATTTCAAACAGAAAATCACTTTGTTTATATATATTTACATCAAGACAACTAAGAAATATCTGAGCCAGAAAGACGTTAAGAAAAGTTAATATCATATAAGTTACATTAGATCATTCTGAATATTTATTCTCTCCGTGCTGAGAGCACTGAAGCATTAATACTAGGAAAATAATCAGTTCCAATTTTGTCCATTAATGTTAATTATAAGCTGTTACTTCAAAAAAATCTTCATCAGATTTGAATTGTTCTATAATTCCATTCCCCATTTCCCAGCCTCCAAAATGGTGTTAAAGCTAATTTATCATTCTTGGGCATGCATTCTCATGATGTTGAAAAAATGGTAATTAAACGAACCCTTAGCGAATCTGTTCCAGAGGTGGACAGATATGGGCTTAAATCCTACTTATTAACATGAAGATTCCCAAAAGAGTGAGAAGATGAGTGCTCAGAGTGTCAGAAATCTTCAGAAAAGGAAAACACACTAAATAAACTGTTAGGTTATGTTTCAGAGGACTGGCTGCAAAATCTAATAATGCTAGGAATCCTTGAAGTACAAAATTGAAAAATGTGAATCTGTAATTCCACTTCAATTTGTGAATGTGCTTAGGTGAAAGCTTTGTAAATGAGAACTTTCTCGGAGGATTTCACTTCCTTTATTTGATTAAAGGCATACTGGAAGTAACTCTAAATTAGTTCCATTCTATATGCTCCTTGTTTGGTCTCTTTGAAATCCTGCTTCCTACAGGTTTGTATGTGTTGTTAGGCTTGCAAAATGTCAGGCAATGTTCATTTTATAACTGCAGTGACAGCCAAGTATGTATAAATGGGGGAAAGACAAATTTCTTACAATTAGATTATTTTGTTACAGCATAATTACTCATTTCCATCATTTCTTACAGCACATCAAGTATCCTTCTTGAAGAAGCACAAGAGAGCAGTCTCTTTCAGATTTATATTTGAAAAAAGCCACTCATAAATATCAGGGAGCTTTTCTGAGATGGACTGGTACTAAGAGCAGCAGATTTAAAAAAAAAAAAAACAACACTGGAGAATTCAGTAGTTCTTGGAATTATTTCCAGATCTGAACCATTGAACATGACAAAGGAAGATAGCACAGCGGGGCATATATATAATGTCATTCCAATAGAAAAAGGAACTTCATTGTCCAAAAGAAACAGAATCAATGCCCCTTAGATAATGAAAGACACGCGATTCCCCAAGAAGGCCATCCTGGAATTTATTGAACACATTGCTGAGTACAAATGGTTCTTAACCTGGCTGCACTTTAAGATCACCTAAGGAGGGTTCAAACAAACAAAAACCAAACCAAGCCCAGTAAGCCTGGTCCTCACCCAAGAGGTTCTGAGATATTGATGCAATTGGTCTGGCGTAGAGTGATTCCGTTATATGGACAGGGTTGAGGAGTACTGTACTAGGAAATCAAAACATCAAAAGAATAGAGTTACGGCACAAAACTTGTATTGTCATAAAGCATGCAGGACCCGTGGGAATTAAACAGAAATTTTCTCCTAATTTGAACACATTGGGACCAAGTAGAGCAGAATTTAATTTGGGGGAATTAGAAAGCTGTGTCCAAAAATTCCTCATCTCTGTGGTCAGCTCTCTGGTCAGCCAGATTCTTTTTATTAAAATAATAGAAAAGGCATATTGGTATTTTCTCCTAGATTTTTCCCAGGTAAGGATAATCATTCTGTAATTACAAGAATGATCCTAGTCTGTCTTTCCGTCTTTCAAGGCAAAACATGGCACCAATGCTTTTGCAGTCTGGAATGACTAACTTCTTCCTCTTCTTCTTTTTTTTTTTCTTCATGAGAATTTAATGAAATCTGAATAGGCATACACACACATAATTTCATGTAGAATTTCAGTGGGTTCACCAACCATCACATACAACTTCCTAAAATCCCATGCACCCCAGCTTTAAGAACTCCTGCTTAAGGACTTCTCCATGGGTCAGGGGCTAGGGAGAAGGGCAGTAAATAAAGCAATAGGACCTGGCAGTGTACTGGAATGATGCTTCTCAATTCAAGTGCGTAAGAATCGCCTGGGGATCTGTTCAACTGCGGATTCTGATTCAGGAGGTCTGAGAATCTGCATTTCTATCAAGCTGCCGATTCATACGCCATATTTGAAGTAACAAGGCACTTAGAAGTACATCGTCAACCTTACTGGCTTTTCCTAGTACCTAAGGATGTAAGTGTACAAATATTTCCACCTTTCTTGAAAACTCAATATTGTATATAACATATACTTTTTCTCTCAGCAAAAAGGGATAAAGAAGATGGTAAACTTAATTCTTTATTTTCAATGGTCTCGTAGCTCCACTGGTTACAACTATTAAACTCAAGAGTGTTTTTCTCATGGAAACAAAAATTATTAATTCAAAGGAAGTAAATTTTTTAATCCTGAAAACAACAAAAGAAAAACTTCCCCTGGGTGATGTTACTCAGGAAGAAATGAAATTCCATTATGTAGTGGAATGTGATTTTTAAACCAGTTTTGTCTGGAAAAGAATTACACTTGAAACCGGTTATGAACCTGAAACCAGCTTTTCTGAACCAGAAAATAACACAGAGCCCACTGAGCTACGTGATCAGTCTTTCAGGTTATTAGAGACAAGCCTTGAAAGTCACCCAAAAAGGTACTGGAGGCCTGGCTGCTCACAGCCCGCCTTGGAGTTTTAATTCCAATAATTCTCTCTTTTAAAGAGTATTCTTTTTTCTGATTCTAACAGTAATAAAAATAATAAACAAAAGTAATATGTTATTTTAAGCCTTAGAAAGTATTAACAGATATAAGCAAAATAAAACAAAAAGTCTATCATTGCTAAGCCATTTATTGAGGACTTACATATTGCTGTTTTCCCTTCCTCTGTTTTTCAACGCATTTTAAGTATAATTAGAACCCTACAGTACATAAAGTACTGCAGTTTGCTTTTCCCCTGAAACAGATGCAAAGACATAACAGGGTTTGGTTAAATGGCTTTCATACAGCACACGCACATCCCGAGGTCAATACAAGCCCTTTGTAAAACTTTCTAATTTAAATTTTTGTGCAACTTTACCTAATGGATGAATAAGTATATTTTATTTTGTATATTATAAGTGGAGAAAATTCAGACGAACAAATCTATATCTAGAAAGGGAAATAGGTCGAGAGGGGCAAATTATTTCCTTGTAATTTTAAAGAGGCAATCATGCAATGTCATTCTTGCACACACTGGGAATAATTAATCACACTCTTTTGATTTACACCCCATGAAGGAAGTGGAAAGGACAGCTATCAAAGGAGAAATGTTAAAATGTCTGGTGAATTTCAGCAGAATCAAGCCAAGGGTGGATGGTGGGATCATTTATTGAAATAGGAAAGACTTGGAGGAAAATAGGTTGTAAGAAAATTGTAGCTTTGGCCATATTAAATTTAATATATCAATGAAATATTTAAAAATCAAATCAAATAGCTAGCTGGGTTTAGTAAGATAGAGGTAGAGATACAAGTTTATCAAGTATTAATGACGAAGTTAGTTATGTATTTTACTTCTCTAATGTTTACCCTAGTTGTAAATATTAAACTTTTAGTTATTAGGATTACTGATTGATGTTTATGATTAGAATAAACCATTATAACATAATTTTAATGGAGTAATTGAGTAAAAACATGCTCTTCTTTTTTAAGTGGCCAAGTGTTGACTTGGGGAAGTAACCCAGGTTTTATATTTTTCATTATCTTTTTTATCTTTATTTTAGAGTTTCAAAGCATCATTAGAGAGCAGGTATAAGAAACAAATTAAAGCAGATTTGCTGTAGTTGAAGTTGAGATTGAGGACCAAGCTTCTCCTTCTCACTCACCATAGAGGACAGAAAACAATTTCAAAATAGTTCCATTTTGATACCATTGTGTTACCAAGAAGCTAAGTATCATTTTGGAACTCATTCGAAGTGAAGAAATTTCAACTGAAGAGCAAAATCAGTAAGTTTTTTTTGTTATTTACAAATATTTTTCCCAAACTAAATTTTATTATAAAACATTAGAGTCATTTCATGTGTATTTTTTTAAAGCAAAATTTTCATTTAAACATATTTCAGAAAGAAACTTCAGGGGACTCCAAGCTGCTGAAAGGATGCCCCAAAGTAAAATCACATGAGAGAACTAAGGGAAATTATGTAAAAGGGAACTCGAGACCCGCCATAGTCATGCATAATTGTCTAACACAGAAAAGCTGCCAAGTCTAGAAAAAAAAAGAAACACAGTATGACAAATCCAATAATGTGGTATTGCAACTCTTTTATGTATACCACATTGCTTTAGAGAGACAGGTCAGCCCCAAGCAAAACTATTGAGAGAAAGCTATCTCAGGCTGCCCGACATCCCATAGTTTGATGCCATTCTTGCCCCACACATCTCCCCTTTAAATGAACCCATATTCTAACGTTGCCTTCTCATTACTTGGTCTTTCAAGCTACTAATTACTATAGAACCGTAGTCAGTGGTAAAGAATATACCAATTCCAGATAGCAAATCCAGAGAATCTCATGCTGGGAGACGTATGTGCAATCCAGGCAGCTTTTCGGGACCTTCCCAATCATTCCTCCTGGAAGCTGGACCCAAGTGGAATAACATGCTTCCTCTTATAAACAGCAGAAAGAGCCTGGATTTCTCAGCATCACATTCGGTGCCCTGTACCGCCTTCCTCCTTCCAGCCTACATTTTTAGCCTCTCCTTCTATCTCCTCTAAACCCTTTCCCTGTCCCTTAATAGAATGTGAATTCTGGTCTTCAGGTTCTTCTCTCACTGAGAAGCTCACCCTTGACGTCCTCTCTCCTCTCCATCCATTCCTAAGTCCTTCTTTCTCCATGGAACCTGCCTGACCCTCCAGCTCTCGGGGACCTTTCCTTCCTCTAGCACATAGACTGCATCTCTGGGAACAAAATCACTGTAGGCATTTCTTTCATCAGTCTCCCAAACCTCAGTATTTACATAGCCTTCACCAGTTTTCCCATATCTACATACTCCATGTTATGTTTTCATTTTAAATCACGACTATAATGAAAAGCCAATACATGAAGGTAATTTTAAAACTATATGCAATAAAAATATAAGCATTAAAATAAGAAAACTGTTTGTCTATTTCTACTATGTAAAATTATCTCATACCATAATTTGGGAGATGTTACTTTATGTTGTCTCATATTGTAATTTGCCTTACATCATGTAACCTTATATATGTTTATATCCATTTCCCCTAATTAATTGTAAGTTCCTAAAGGAGATAATATATCATACATTTTACATTCCCCAGTGTTTTGCCCAGTCCCTGATACATGGTAGGCATTAAATATTAGTTCACTGAATAAATGATCACAAATATATTAATATCCCTTAGTCATAGTTTGTAGATATACAATCAGTAAAATGAAGATACTCAATCCTTCAGTTAAACTTAATGAGGCCATTTAATTATATACTGAATTTACATATGTAGTATACTGTCTTGAATATAAACTACAATGTAAATAAAGAAAAGCTCTCTATTGCTGTTACTAATAACTTAATGCTAACCTTTGGAGACTCTGGGTTTTAAAATTTCAGAATAATAGCTCTAGATTTTATGAGAGTAATAAACAGGAATAAATCCAATGGTTAATTGATGTGCCTTGATTTAGGCAAATCTAATAGATTAAAATCCAAACATACATCAAAGATAAATTAGGGTCAAATAACTTACATTGCAAAATAAATTTACAATAGAAGCCATTTAATCAGCAAATCATTATATGTTTTAAATATAGCTTGATTCTTATTTTTGGAGCATATTTATTAGACACATTGAGGAGTGCTTTATTATAAAAATGAACACAAATAGATGCAGGGGGGGAGAGAAAAGGTTAAAAAAGCAAAAGTCCCAGAAATTTTCATATTTAAAATGAAGATTTAGTAAATATTGTATTCATTTTTTAAATTTTGAACTATTACTTCCCAAAGCCCAGATTTTTAATTTAAAAAAATAAAGTTTCCTACAAGAATTTTTAAACAAACTAAACAGGGAAACTCTTTGGGGTACATCCCAGCTCCCTATGCCTTATGTTAGAAAATTATATAAAACTGAACAGTCAATACACTTTGAGCATCTACACCCTTTATCTCAACCATGAAACAAAAAGAAAGTTAAATCTGCTTTGAAATTATCAAATATCTTCTGCTCCATTTATAAGGGCTCTTGCTCAATTTCATGTCATTAACTGGCCACACCAGTATTTCTGCCTCGTCACCGCGAGCTTTACACGGATCCTTGGGAGACCAGAGCAAGAGCGGTGCGGGAGCACGTGCTGGTGTGAGCTTGTGTTTTGCATCCCCACAGATATATATCACTGTTCAGGGTCGGCCCTCCAGCGTGGAGAATCGTGTAATGTCAGAAAAGGAACAGATCTTGAAAATCCTCTAGTACAACTCCTTCAAATAAGAAAAGCAATCCCCCCCGAAAAGAAGTAATGTTATCAACTTTGAAAGATGAGCTCAAATCAAGCGAAGTTACTAGGCCCACTCAGGCCACAGCCCTGCTCCCCTTGTCTACCTACAAGCAGGTCCAAAGGACTATCCACTCATTCTTGCCCTGTTCTCTGCTTCGCTCTCAAAATCTGTTTTCAGAAGTATGCTATCTAAAATGGTTCTTACCTTCAGGCACAAACATAGGGCAAATTTCAAGAGAGTACCTAACCAGCCACAAATATAACTTGGGGATGGCGGGGAGTGGCTGGTGGGGAACTGGAGCCATTCTGTAATTTGTTTGAGATGTTTCCGATGGCTTCCATCATCCAACCCTCCTCCTTCAGGCTGGGTTAGGGCTGGGGAAGAACTCCGTGCTTTTTACCATGACATTTTCTCCACTGACCTATCATTGTTAGTGAGTGCCTTCCAATGGGGAGACCCTGAGCCTTACACATCTTTTTATCTCCAGGGCCCAGCATCATACCTGGTATTCAGAAGATCCTCAATAAAGACTTTTTGAATGAATGAATGAACGAATGAGCTCACTCCTGGTATCTGCCTCGTGGGGTTGTTGCTAAAGGCTCCTAGTACATGGTCTGACAAATAGTAAGTGCTTAATAAAACTCACCTTCTACAATCTGATCCCAACCTCTCCTGATGCCAACCTACCCTTTCCCCAGGCCACTACACTGCACCCCCGCCCCAGCACCTCTTCCGTATGCCTGACAAACTAGACCAGTTACTTCCCCTAGTTTACTGGATGTACTAAATACTGGATTTTGTGTTAAGCGATTGTATCGACTAATTCCTACAACAACCAAGAAAGATAGGTATTGTTATTATTGCCTTACGAGAAGTACATTCAGTGAAAAGGCCCAGGTTTTTGCCTTTTGTGTTCACTGGTACTTCCTACTATTTAGAACAGGAGTTGGCACACAGTGATCACTCAGTGAATATTTGTTGACTGAATATGGGATGAATGAATGGATACCCATTTTATGGATGACCAAATTGAAGCTGAGTGAGACCAAACCCTTTGCACAAGGTCAAGCAGTTACAAAATGGTGAAGCCAGGATTCAAGCCACAGTTCGACTGATGCCAATGTGAATGGCCTTAACCACTCTCCATACCCTCTCAAACAAGAGAGGGGGGATTCAGTCAGACAGGGTGTTAATTTTGATTCATCCCACATCAATCTGATACCACCAGACTAAAAAGACAAAGAGACCATATTTAGTATAACCCTTAACTGTAAGTGATTACTTTGTCCCCTAAAACAATCAAGGCTTATCAATGTACATATTTGCTTTTATGCCAAAATCAATGAACTTTCCCTATGGTCCTCAAAGTAATAAAATATTTCACTCAGGCAAACCTAGTTAAGAAGACAAGTATTTTTTTAAGATTTCATTTATTTTTAGAGAGAAGGGAAGGGAGGGAGAAAGAGAGGGAGAAAAACATCGATGTACAAGAGAAACATCCATCAGTTGCCGCTTGTACATCCCCAACTGGGTACCTGGCCTGTAACCCAGGTATGTGCCCTCTCCTGGAATCAAACTGGTGACCTCTCGCTCTGCAGGATGATGCCCAACCCACTCAGCCATACCAGTCAGGGCTTGTTTTGGTAGATTTCCTTTGATTGACTCCAATTTAATTGGTATCATAGAATTATCCTAAGAAAGTAATTGTTTTTTTCTAAAGCAGACTTAAAAAATTTTTTTAATTCTGGTGCTCTCCTAATCGATGCTGGCTATTTGAGAAGGTAAAAAGAATTACTGTATACAAAGCTATGTAAACTGAAGCTTAAGGATATAGCTGTTTTAAAAATCAAAATATTCAAGTGAAAATATTTCATCCATACACAATTGAGTAAATTCACATAGAATGAAACAACTTTCCAGCTGTTGTGAGGACTCACTAGTGATGGAAGATAGCTGGAATTTCATTGTTAATTAGGATATAGATCTAAATGCCCAGTGTTTCATGTGTATCATATTGGGAAACTTTGCTTCCAGAAAGCAGGGAACAGATATATTACCTGTAATATATGATACTGAAATCTGAGGGTCCCATATGTACTAAATCTCACATAGAGAAAAGTTATAAGCAAGCTCATTACTACAAACATTCATTATTATCAACAACCTGATCTTAGTGACTAAAAGACTGGTATGCAACTATTTATGTCAGTATCAATCTTATAAATAGCTATTCTCTCCCAGTAAGTAACAACTCATGCTGGTGGGTAGTAAAGAATGCTGATTTTATTTCTTTAACTGGTTATTTTACTACTTTGTGTCTCCCAGAGAAAGTATGGATATTAAAAATACATATAACTATGCAGACTAGTAATTTTTTAGCTTTTGTTTCCAAGTAAATATTTCTGGAGTACCTACTATAGGCCTAGCACTCTGCTAATTGCTGAAAATACAAAGATGAAAAAGATTTAATCTCTGCTTTCATATTTCTGTTCAGGAGAGAAGCCAATCATTATATTTCAATCCAACAAACATTTATTGAGTGGTATTATAGGGGATTTTAAGTAACTGTTAGTGACTTTAACTGAATTCTGGGCTGAAGGAATTGAATAAGAAAATATCGGAAGTAAGGAAGATGCATTTTGGGTCTGGTAAATGCCAAGAACTGCAAAGCGACTTAAGTGTGAACAACGTATGGGCAATGTGTCTAGATATGAGGCTCAAGAAGTAATTGCAACTCAACCCTGAAATGATTCAAATGTCACCCTAAGGACTTTGGACTGCATGCTGGAAGTAATAGAGAGATGTCAAAGACTTGAAGTGAGTGACAGGTCACAAGTAGGACTCTAAAAGTAAACCCTAGCAACAGTATTCCGGAGAGAGAGAGAGCAGGCATCAGGAATGCGGAGACATAAAACATCACCTATAAAGTTGTAATGCAAGGTCTTCTGTGAATAAAATTGATATAATTTGACAATCAATGAGATATCGGACATGAGATTAAAGTAAGGAGTAGAATCAAAGATGATGGCAAATTCTCTAGTCGGGCAGCTAAAAGAATGATGATGTACTGAGCAACACCGGAAACTCAAGGGGAAGGTTCTAGTCAGGGCAACGGGCAGGAAGGTCGCGAGTTTCCTTTGGGATACATAGTATTTGAGGAGCCAGCAGGAGACCCAAGTAGGAATGACCTGGGGAGCCTGGAGCTTCAGAAATGGAATGAGTCCAGTGATCTACAATCAGCATGAGAGCATGAGCTGCCACCATAGGCACTAAGGAGGCTCCCAAGGAATTGAGCGGAGAACAGAAGAGGGAAAGCAAAAGACAGCACCTTTGGAGACGTCGCCACTACAAGTCCAGGTAAAGGAAATGAAGCAGAGGGAGTATAACAGGGGTAACTGAGGCAAGTGGGGACCGTGAGCAGGGCAGCACCGAGTCATGGCAGCCACAGGAGGAGTTTCAAGCAGGAGGGATGGCAGGTACTCCCAGCTGCTGGAGGCAGATTGAAAGGACGACTAAGGATACTTGATACTTAGGGAATCACTATTCCTTGAAGCAAATGTTTTTACTGTTGTTTGGTCAAATGGTCATCTAGGGAAGATCCAGTCATTCACGAGTAATAAGGTTGTCAGAGAAATAAAAGTCACTGGATTCTATAAGATGGAGAAGCAGAACAGCAAGGAAACCCTACTGCTTAATAGATGTTCCTTGTTCCAACAGACATGGCTGTATAAACAAACCATCACACTGACCAGGTCGTAGGTAACTCACCAAACAGCAGCTAAGCAGGTTGTCTTATAACAATATAAAAATAATCAGCAACCCTCTATTGTATATTTCCTTTTACTTTTTCTTTTCGGATTGCTTTTTTCTTTCATCAAGTGCATTACTTATAAAGTAGGAAGGAGAAGTCAATAGTTTTACACACTTGGAAATTAGAACTCCGAGAGGCTCAGCTGCTTAATGGCTGCACTGGTGTGGCAGGCAAAGCTCGTGGGCAATTACCCTGCCGCCTGCTGATCCTTTCTGCTTTAGGGGGCTTTTCACAAAGCCCTGGACCTTGATCCTGCTAAACTGAATTCAATTAAAACTAAATTACATGACTAAAACACAGATCTGTCCCGCGTTGAGGGATGTTAGGTAGGATCCCTTTATTGACTGGTTATCGGCAACCCAGCACATGTTAGCATACGTAACTGAAACAGTCGCGAAACAACACTTACTCTTACTATGTGCAATGCAGTCTGATAGTTTTTACTTTATATCCTATGACTGATAGGCTGTCAACATAGGAATAAGTATTAATAAAAAGAAGGCACCCATTCTTATGTTTAGGAAAACAATTCTGCTCTCAGAATTACGAGATTAGTTTCACTGATGAAATTTGAGATTTTGAGGGTGAGCTTAGCCCAGTTTTCCCTATCTGATATCTACACAATTCAATGAAGGTTAATTTAGTGTTCAACAAAGACATTGGTTGGATTTTTTTTTTTTTAAGAAATCCTTTCGAAGCACAAAATTGACTCAATGTAGATTTTTCATGCCATTACACATACTAAAATAAGCTACACTTATTTGGGTGATGGAAAGAGGCAGAAAGAAATGGAGAGGTCTGGGGAAAGAGGCTAAAAATGTTATAGATTTCAAATTAGAAAAAGACAAGAGAATACTACCAACCCTTTATTGTCAGAGAAATGAAGTCTTACTCATGCCCTTGCAAATGGGTGGGTGGAGCTGCTAGTAATTCTCCAATTGGAGGTGAGAGGTTCTAGATGAGATATGAGGGTGCTGCAACCCTGAACAGCCCAGGGAGAAGAACCAGATTCCAACACACGCACACATACCCACACAGCAGAATTTGGAATTAAACAGATCTGGGTTCAAATCCCAGTTCACACACTTACTATGATCTTGGGCAAATCATTGAACCTCAGTAAATGAGTATCTTAATCTGCTAGTGTATTGGGTTGTTATTAGGTATAAATAAGACATTTCCTGTAAAGGTGCATAGGGCAATGTAGTGAGGACTATTTCAATATCATGATTGCATTATTTTCTGAGGGCTGCTGTAACAAAGTACCACAAGTTGGGTGGCTTAGAACAACAGAAATGTATTATCTAACAGTTCTGGAGGCTAAAAGTCTCAAATCAATATATTTGAAGGGTTATAATGCCTTTGAAACCTGTAGGGGAAGGAGAATCCTTCCTCTTCCACCTTCCGGTTGCCCCAGACAGTCCTTGGCTTGTGGACGCATCACTCCCCTTTTCCAACACAATAGTGTTCTCCCTGTGTCTCTTCATATAGTCTTTCCTCTGGGCATGTCTGTCACTGTGTCTAAATTTCTTCTTTTTATAAGGACATCAGTCACATTGGAATAGGGCCCACCCTAGTGACCCCATTTTAAATTGATGGCCTCTGCAAAAACCCTCTTTCAAATAAGATCTCATCCTGAAGTGCTGAGGGTTAAGACTTAAACTTTCTTTTTGAGGGAAACACAATTCAACCCATAACTATTACTTACTAAACTATCTTGCTAGAGATACTTTTGTAAGAGGGTAGTAAATAAAGCACCTTAAAATTACAGAATATCCTTCTCTAGAGATTTATTTTCTGTTTCTTTTTCTTTTTAAAGGAAGGAACGTTTGGTCTTTTTCATGGAATGACTTTGATATAAACACAGAGCGTTTCCTGTTTAGCTCCATCTGAAATGGTTGAGTGTTGGCATCTCCATCAGCCACGGTTTTCTGGTCTTGAGGAAAGGAAAACTACCACAGAACTATGCAGCCAGCGCTGCAAATCATGCATCACAGAAAAACGGCGCATACCCCTACTCTGAACTGTCCTAATCATGTAACAGCCTCAATTGCGCTCATCACAACCAGAAAAGAATGGCTCTTCAGTCGATTTTAAATGAGCATAAATTACCTATTAAATTAATCAAACTGAATTCTTTTCAACCAATTTTTTTTCTCCTTAAATGTTTTTAATGAGTAATACAGACTTTTGCTTTTCGTTGTCCGGTTTTCTCTGCCATGAGCCTGACTCTAACCCCACTTTCGTCAGGCAAAATAGTACTCAAACACTACACTTTCATATCTACTTCCTCATATGCTCATAAAATGACATATATATTTTGCCCAAAACAGAAACAATAGACACACCTAAAAAAAGACTTCAAATTAGTTAACATAAGAAATAAAAGTAGGAATAACTGAGGACAAAGTGAGGGCCAGCAGGGCATACAGCGCCTCTCTTTTTTTTCCCAGGGCTGCATTGATTCACAAGAATTCAAGCGCGTGGGCGACGTCCTCTAACAGAACCCCGGGGCAGAGGAAAGAAGGCTCACACGCCAATGTGAGGGGAGGAGAAGAATGCAAATACAGAGGAGACACGAGTTACGGATTTTACAATTAACAAGATAAAATTGCAGAGATCAAGTTTTTGTCCTCCAAAAAGTGCTAGCTAGCCAGATGTAATTTTCTCGAAAGTTAAAAAAAATTTTAAAAA
>PVJD01008414.1:0-72749 GCA_004026545.1 Mormoops blainvillei
CAGGGATCTCACCCCACAGGGTGTGCCCTTACTGTATAGATCGTCGAATACTTCACTGTTTCCTTTGTGTTTTCTGTGATTAAGAATTGGTAGCACTTGGTGTTGGGTAAAAATAGAAAAACACCAGTAAGTCCACTGGAATGTCACTTTCAAGCATTTCTGAATCTTTCCTTTTTAAACGCAAGTTTTATGATTTCTTGATGGAGGGTCTTCAATAAAATAAAACTCTTCTGAGATGAGACAGTTTACCTCTCTTTCTATTTATTTATCCATCCTTGATACATATGCATATATATATATCAATATCTATAGTTATATCTATAAAGCTATATTTCTATCTATATTAATACAAGATCTAACATTTATTATTTCAAGGAAATTCACAAATATATAGGAGTGCCTGGTAGGAGTTGGAAACACAGAATTTTTATACGTATGTGATACAACATTAAGGTTTGTCTAATAACTTGTAAAAATCATTACTCTTAAAGAAATTGAACTGCACCCCGACTAAAATGCCCAGATTCATCCTCCTTCTGCCAAATGTTGTTAGCAGCAAGTTAAAAGTGGGCCTGCTGTCACTGTGACCCCAGCTGACCTCTTAATTTCTTGAGTTCAAGTCCAATTAACCTCTAGGAAGAGGCACAACTGTTCTCACCAGACAAGTCAATAGAATCCAATCGTAATCATTTCATTTGCTGCCTCGTCAGAGGGCGGCCCTCCCAGCTAACCCGCTGCACACAGGGCAGGTCATTCATCACCGTTTGGAGAACTGTACTGCGTGGTGTCCTAGCCCTGTCTGAAGTACATTCGTCAGCCGAGCATGCAGGGGCTGGGTGTGCCACGCTTCGGACGGGCTTCGCCGGAGGTGCTGCCAAAACCCTGCCTTGTCTGTGCAGCCTGTGGGTGTGCTTTGCCTAACGGCACCCAGAGTTTGGGCCCCGGCTGGACATGGTTAAAGAGTGATGCATTTCCTGTAAAGAAAGCTGTCCCCTCCCTGATGAGTCACACGTTATTATGATTAGTTTTAAAAGACACACTTTGAATGTAAGTAGTGAAAACAAACTTGTAAAAGGAATCGACTCTCACAGTCAAAGCTGGTTCCCACCCAGGCCTCCCGTGGCGGCGTGAGGGGAAGGGGGTTCCTTGTACGGTTCACATGCAGTGGAGTTTACTTTAATCCGATTTTCTGGACAATTATTCACAAGTAACAAGATGTTTTTTGTGATATATGATTTGCAGAAGTAGCTTTCTGGAATAAGAATTTTTTTCAGGGAATGATATATTTTACTCCAATATTAATATGCTTATGAAGTGGCTTATTGGAAATTAAACTCTAGAAAGGATCTAAAAGCAGATTCTGTTCAAATATTTTCAAGTTAATAAGCTTCTAATTAAATAAGAATCCACTATGAAAAGCTGATATTATTTTATTTATATTCCTATGATGGGATATGGAGATTTTATATATATATTTATTTATATATATATAATGTTCTTATGCTTTCATTTTTATCATTTAAATTAATGTGAAAAATTATAAATAAGAAACTGCTCTGGCAGCCAATTAAAACTAACAAATAAAATTTTTCTCAACATAGCGTTTACTTCCATATTGGATCTTTTGAGGGCTCTGTGCATTTAGTTTATCTTTCCTTAAAAAAATAAACCAAAAAGGACTTCTGAACCGAGCACCAGCCCCTTTGGTATAACTGACATTCTGGACCCTCATACCTTGCCTTTCATTTACATCCTTGGATTTATCTTACATTCCATTTCTACTCCTCTCACCAGGGAACGCTAAGCCTAAGGTGCAGACAAGGCCATAACATTGCGGAATCAGTAATTCCAGCCCCAGACTGAGTCACTCCCCAGAAGTGAGGCCGCTAACAATGTAAAGGACCCAGAGGTCTCAGGCGTTCCTTCCCTGCTTTCTGGAACACTGTCCGGTGAAGCTTTCTATGAAGATGGTTGTGTTCCAAAGCCCTGCTGTCTGATCCAGTCACTAGTACAGCCCCAGAGGCCACTGAGCACCCGCCAGGAGGACTAGCGGGGCTGAGGGACTGACAGCGTAACACCTAGAATTTTCTCTTTTTACTGGCTGGGACTTAGCAGGTAATCCCTGTTCTCAAAAGTGAGCAAATTGCTTCAGACTCCCGAATGTGCGCAGCCTTCCTCTCTGTTGCTGCCTTTCCATTTTCATCGAGCCTGTGGCTTGAAGCCGTGTGTAAAATAACACAGGAGGGGCAGGATGTGCCGATCTCTGTCTCATGTAAATGGACCTGAGTCTCGGCTTGGGGAGTAATACACCCCTGTGGGAGCTAGAGGTATTTTCAGCGGGAGTTAAACATAGAACTCATGTCATCTCACAGACTTTCAGGAGAACTCTCTCGAGAGGACGTGAGTTGGGTGTACGTAGATTAATTGGTAAAAGTGAAGGCCTTGGGTTATTTTTGACATAAGAAACTGTCGATCCTTATACTTCATGCATCTATCCCTTACAGTTAAGAGAATGTCTTCTGCAAATAGTTGACGTCAGATGTAAATGTTTTACGGCCTATAAAAGGATTGACAGAAATACAGTTTTTTAAGCAGCTTTTGATTATTATTAGAGAGATATGAAATATTATTTTTGTGAATTGGTAAACTGCCCTCCAATGACTGTTCGCATGTATGAGACAAAAAACAGCAGCGAAGGAAATCTCTCTAATTTAGTCGTTCGGTTTCCTACTGTCCTGAATGAAAAGCCGCCTAATAGCATTAATAGTTGGAGAAAGCTTTTAGGCAGTGCTCTTTGTTTTTTTTTATTAAGTCCAAACTCAGAGAATCTACTTAATGTCAATTTTGTACAATGGTTATACTGCACAGCATATTTTATTTTAAATCTGCAGGACATGATGATAAATTGATAATTGACCCCAAGGCTATTCTAAATAAAGAGGGCCTGTTTATCGTTAGTAAGGTATTACCCAATCACGAGGGAAAGAAGACCAGTGCTAATCGAGCCCCGAGAAGTAAGCAATCAAAACCTCGTGGTTTTAAAAACACACATTTTAAGTAAGCAAATTTCTAGTTGTGAACGTTAAAAGAAAATGCAATTATTGGAATATATGATTAGAAACATGCCCAAACGGGTTTGTGTTGTATGTTGATAAATAGAGCATTGTTAATTGTGTTTACTTAAAAAGGATCTAGCTGAGAAATAAACTAAATAATGTCAGATCACACAATTCCTTTTGGTATTTTTGCTTAGGGGTATCAAAGTGTAACTGTCTCACCTTGCCACTCCCGTCCTAGGAGAGAACAGTGCCCATCAAAGCTCATTCCTGTGGAGAGGTCACTGCAAACATGCTCCCCAGAATCCCCCACATTTATACCCCCGTCTGTAGACCACCTGGCTGAGTTCTGCTCTGGCTCCCTGATTAAATGAGCAAAACGTGTTAAGAGTTCCCTTGCTGCAAACCAAGGTACCATGGAGAACAAAGTCAATAAAAACACGTTTGCCCATCTTGAGAATCCAAAGGCAGAAAGAACGAGCACTTCCAGAAGGTCATATTTTATACATATAATAGCAGATATTAACCAACTGCTCTGCCACAAAAAGATAACATAAAGAGACAGCATGAATTTGAGAAAGCTAAAAAGATTATTGAGGAACATATGGCATTTAAAAATGGTCTTGAAGGATGAGCAGAATTTTAAATGACAAAATGTAGACGGGGTTTTGTGTTTCAAAAACACCCCAGAAACCGAAACCACAGCCCACAGAATGGGAGAAGGTATTTACAGATCACATGTTTAATAAGGAAGGGCTAGTTCTCTAATGAAGAATAGCCAACAAGCACATAAAAAGATACCCGACATCTTCATCCTCTGGGAAATGCAAATCCAAACCACAAAGAAATTCCACTTATTACCTACGAGGATGGCTAAAAAGAAAAAAGAGAAACAGTAAACGGTGTTGGAGAAATTACACGTAGACTATCAAATGAGACAGCCACTTTGCGAAAGAGCTTGTAAGGCCATCAAAAAGGTAAACATAGCGCTAACGTGTGACCCAGGATTTCAATCCTAAGAATATATCCAAGAGAACTAAAAAAAAAGAAAATATACACACACACACACACACATATATATGCACAAAAAAACCTTGTATACAAATGTGTATATTAGTTTTGTTCACAATATCCAAAAGCAGAAACACATCAAATGTTAATTAAGTGATGGATAGGGAAGTAAATGTGGTATATCCATATAATGGAATATTATTCAGCCATAAACATGAGCGAAGCCCTTATAAGTGCTACTAAGGCAAACCGTGAGAGCTTTCTAAGAAACAAGACACAGAACATGTCCACTTATACACAATTTCCAGAACGGTAAATCCACAGAGACAGAACTGTGGTTTCTGGGGATCCGAGAGAGAAGGACGCAGGGAGTTGCTGCTGTTGGGCCCAGGGCTTCTTTCTGAGGTGGCACAACCATTCCGGAATTAGATAGTCATGATGACTACACAGCTTTGTGAATGTACAAAGCACCACTGAATTGGACATTTGGAAAGGTAAATTTATGTTACGTGAATGATCTCTCGATTCTAAAAAGACCCAGGAAGCAGGTAAGTGAGCGGACGGCGTGAATGAAGGAGCGAAAAGGCGAGGAGGGAGCGGATGTGCTTGGAAGAAGGGAGGCGCCCCTGCTGACCGTGGCCGAGGCTGCGGACACTCGTCAGTTTCAGTTTACATGTATGGGGCGTGGGAGGCAGGAGGCAAAGTTGAGATGTTGGACAAAAGAAACATCAGGGAGGGCTTCAAAGGGTAGGCTCGGAGTTTAGCATTTATTTATGAATATCAAGAAGTCAAATTACTTTAGAAATACTGTTACTTATCTAAATCAGAAGGGAACAAAGCCAGAAAGGGAAAATCAGCTACCTGCACTACACACCAGTTCCCTGAAAGACACCTGGCAGCTGAGAGGACACGGACAGAGGGCCGGGCGTTTGGGGAGAGAGGTCAGGGAGCAATGAGAGAAGCAGTTGCCTTGAATCAAGAACTTCCCTCTGACCAAAAGAAAATGTCTCCTGCTTTCCATCGTACATATCGGGAAAACGAAATCTGTATATTTAGAAGTACAAGAAGAGAAATTTTATATTTTAGTTTAAAATAATATCAAACGCCAATTATGATCTTTTCTGGAGATGTTGCTAATAATTTTAACAGAGCCTTTTCTTCTTTACAGAAAAACAAAGTGACCCATCAACAGTGAGAAAGTTGGGGTGAGTCAGAGTTGGGCATTCGGGTACATATGTAAAAGGGACCAAAAGCCACAATACAGCCTCAAGCAAGTGGGACAGTCAGGGGACAGGAGTATTTCAGGCCCGGTGTTAGGTCGCCAACTTCCCCTCCTCGTAAAGGGAAGTCTATTCATCTTCTCTGTGGAAGCTTTGAGAAAGGAAATACATGGGAGGCACTGAAGGCTGTAACGCAGAAAAGACAGGATTCTATTTACATCCTAGAAAGCTTCCTTGCGGGGCGTGGCTTGCAGCTGGAGGGGCGAGGAGGCTGACTAGCATTTCGCTCGCGTCCAAGTGAGAGCCGACGCGGACCTTCTCTGGGGCCGGTGGGGGACGGGGGAGGGGGAGAGGAACAGACCCAGGCACTACCGAGGCGGCTGTTCACAGAGAAATAATCGCTGTAATCGAGGGAGAACGTGAGAGAGGGAGCGGAAGGCATCGAGGAGGACTGCAAGATTGCTGGCTTGTGTAACATAAATGGATGTGTCGTATACTGAGATATGGAAGACTGGAAGAGAAGCAGGTCTCAAGAGCAGGAGGGGCTGACAACAAATTCATCGTGGTGTATCTTGAAATATACTCTTTGGCAAAAAACAAACAAACAAACAAAAAAACCCAACAGAGACGTGGCCTCCCTTCCTCTTCTCTCAATGGAGAGAAGGCCATTGGCCCTCGCACCTGAGGCAAGAATAGGACTCATTTTGTTCCCAGCAAAGTTATCAGCATAATTTAACTGTTTTAGAGCCTTTCGCCTTCCGGTTTAGACGTGGACGGTTTGGACGCCCAGGCCAGCCGCGCGCGCTTCTGCGCAATGGATGGCGCTGCTTGGGCCGCTCTGGAGCCCGAGCCAGTTATTTACTGTTCTCCGTGCAAACAGCACACGAGAGGAGAGGCGAGTGGAGCATCTGAAACTCAGTATCCGGTTAATGTCGGCTCCACGGGCCTAACTATTTACAGAGAAGTAACTCCAAAGAACGAGAGTCCTAAGGCAGGACCTAGGGCGTCAGGACGCAGCGCTCCCCTTATGACCCAACAGCCAGGATGTAAATACCTGGTTTCCTGCCGCGTTCCCCAATATTATGTGTCTTTCCCTGGTAAGCACATCAAATATTCACAGTCTACGTGGTGAGGTTTTAGCCAGGGTTCCTTACGTTCCCTTCCTAAAGCCTTTATACATAACTGCTTTTATGGAAAGCATCGAGCTATTTTAAGTGACGGACTTTTGCTGTGTAACACCGGGGGTACAGTCTGTAACTTTCTACCTACAAAACATTGACTTACATTTACATTGTGATGTGTTTGATTGAGAAGGTACAGGGAGAGAGTCCTTGAGCGAGCGCACGGGGAAACAAGGAAAGGTCATTGGAATAAGAACACAAGTACGACCTCCCAGGTATAAGCTTTTTTCTGCCTCTCCATCTAGGTCTCCAGACTCCGTGTGTGTGTTTGTGTATGAAGAGTTTAGGGACAATAAGGCAGCTGCAAAGTTAGTGAATAAAGGTCAAGACTGGGAGTCTGAAAAATCCTGGTTTTGAAACTAAGTACAGAAATGGCTTCAGCTTGATACGCTCTTCAGTGATTATCTAACCGGAGAGACAGTGAACAAATTAAACCAAGGAAACTACCACGAGTGTTAATAGTGGGGAAGGTGGTAAATATCGCTGGGGTGTCTACATGGAACACAAGTCTGCAGGCATGTTTTCTAACATACATGTGTGTCTTCTGAGAAATCTATGTGCATAAAGAAGAGGGTGGCTCTCCTGGTGTTGTTTAAAAATAGATCATAAAATTGGATTTTAAAAATAATCTGCAGGACAGACCCTGATTCCTTACCAATAATCTTTGAACAAAAAAAAGAATGGAAGGAACAAGAAAGAAAAAAAAGGGGGAGGAAGAAAGAAAAGTGGAAGCTAAAAAAAGGAAAGAAAAAGAAAGGAAAAAATCATTTTTATAAAGGAAAAATTTTATTATTTTGAGATCAAAGAGCCTGCAAGCAGCTCATTAAATAGGTGAGAGTGCACAGTAATTGAATTAAAATTATTGATTTGTATTAAGTAGCTCTTTAGTGAGGCTATCTCCCGTATTCATTTCTATCTTGTCTCTGCTAAGCTGTTGTCACTGAAATAAGTGTGAAATAAGCAAACACATGCACATTTACTACAGCGAACAGGCCGCCCAGAATCTAATTAGACGACACTCGGCCCATCTGCTCTGTGTTATCATGGGGCCTGCTCAAATGGACGCTGTTTCATCACTAAAAGGCAGAGAGATGCAAATTGAATTGAACTGGACTTCCTCTCAGACAGAGACCAGGGCACGAAGTCAAACCCTTGCTGTGAACCAACAAAGCACCACGGGGGCAAAATGGGATGAGAGGGGATTTCTTTGGCGAAGGCCACATGTCTAGTACTTAGTAGGGGCCATAAGGGAGTGTTCATCCCATTGTTCGGTACAAGGCAACATGAGTTGCCACAATGTAAACCTTGTTCACTATGCAAATTGTTGATTTTGGTAGTTAGTCCCGTGACAGATGCCCTTTGATTAGCTGTATGTCACGGCATGTTGAACTGCATTTAACATGAGCAAGACAAAAACTGGCAACTGGGAGCCCCGCCTGAGAGTTCATTTCAAAAAGTTACTGATTTGCATTTAGTACTCAGATATATTCAAAGATGAATGAAAATACTTCAGGAAAACTGTGGATCAACATAGTGCTTGGTATGCAACAATTTGCAAAGCCCATTTATGAGATGTTCCCTCCCAGGAGGTTTTCAAGGAGTTTGGACAATTTCTCTGTTAATAGGGATAATTAATTGTTAATGTTTTCAAAAAGGTGAGGGGAGAGAAAACTCCTTGGCTTTAAAAAGTTTAGATTTAGAGTAGCTAAAAAGCAAATATGTTGTATTAAAAGTTCTACATTTTTATTTTGAAAAAGAAAGGCTTTGAAAAGAAAAATGACATTTTTTTCCCTATGATGAATTTGTAGCATTTTCTTTGGTAAAAGCTATTTTCCTGCACAAATGGATGCATTTTATCCTGGATTCCATTCATGCTTATTTCTTAAAGTGTTTATCTCTTTGTAGAAATTCACTCTAATAAGGATCCAGCCTTCCGAGCTTCAATAGGAGCAAAAGAATTATGTTTTATGTTAAATTTAAAGGTTTTCCCTGTAAGCGTTTTTCCTGATAAAACATTACACTATATCAAAAGCGAACTACATACCACCTGGCAAATCTTAAAAACTGGAGACCTACAGTGATGGATTCAGCGCTGCTTCTCGCACTTTGAGCGACAGGTGCAAGTCTGAGCTGGGGAGAGTTTCCGGGCCCTGTGCCTTCCCCATCTGTGTTCCGCTGTCCGGTCCATTCCGGGGCCGCTCCCAGGTGGTCTCCAGGTGCTCAGACCTGCTCAGCTGCAAAGCCCACGCCTCGGCTCCCAGAGCAGAAGCAGATAAAATGCTTCACTGTTCAAGAATCATTAATGAGATTTAAAGTGTTGTGTTTGTCACGCTTCTTCTAAGAGACTAGAAATTCACTTTCTATACCCTGGAGTGACTTTTATGTTTATTTTTTTATTGTTTATTTTTTATTTTTTTAGTTTCTTTTAAGAAGCCAGCTGACAGTCTTTTATAACATTTTTTATTGTATTTTTTTTCCATTACCATTTAACCTCTAAACTTCCCTCCCCCAGCAATCACCACGCTGTTGTCCGTGTCCATGAGTCCTTTTTCCTTTTTGCTCCATCCTTCCGCCCCCTCACCTCCCCCCTTATCTGTCATCCTGCTCTCCCTCTAAGAGTCTCTTTCTATCTTCCTTGTTAGTTCAGTGTGTTCATTAGATTCCACATATGAGTGAAATCATATGGAATTTGTCCTTCTCTGACAGGCCTATTTCACTCAGCATAATGTTCTCCAGGCCCATCTCTGCTGCTGCAAAGGGTAAATTTTTCTTCCTTTTCATGGCCGAGTAGAATTCCATTGTGTAAATGTCCCATAGTTGTTTTATTCACTCATCTACTGATGGTTTTTTGGGCTGTTTCCAAATCTTGGCAATTGTAAATAATGCTGCAATGAACATAGGGGTGCTTATGTTCTTTCAAGTTATTATTTTGAGTTTCTTTGGATATATTCCCAGAAGTGGGATCACTGGATCAAAATGCCGTTTCGTTTTTAATTTTTGAGGTATCTCTATACTGCTTTCCCCAGTGGCTGCACCAGTCTGCAACCCCACCCACAGTGCACTGGGGCTCCCCTTCCTCCACGTCCTCGCCAACATTTGCTATTCGTTGATTTATTGATGGTGGCCATTCTGACAGATGTGAGATGACATCTCATTGTGGTTTTAATTTGCATTTCTCTGATAATTAGTGATGTTGAGCATCTTCTCATATGTCTATTGGCCACCTGTATGTCCTCGTCCTCTTTGGAGAAGTGTCTACTTGGTTCTTTTGCCCATTTTTTAATTGGCTTGTTTGTTTTTGTGTGTGCATTGAGTTTTGTAAGTTCTTATAAGTTTTGGATATTAACCCCTTATCAGATGTATTGGTGAACATGTTGAGGTCTCCTTCGCTGGGCTTGAGGGTTTCTAGTTTGATGTAGTCCCATGCGTTTATTTTTTCTTTTGTTTCCCTTGCCTGGGGAGATATACCCAGTAAAATATGGCTTTGAGCAATGTCCAAGGTTTCACTGCCTATGCTTCCTCTAGGATTTTCCTGGTTTGGGTCTAACATCTAAGTCTTTAATCCGTTTTCTCTTACCCTTGTGTGCGGCGTGAGAAGGTGGTCTAGTTTCATTTTGCTGCAGGTATCTGTCCACGGGATCACTTTTTTAAATGGGAAAAAGACACGTTTCAGTGTTGGGACAGCAGGTGTGTGTTCCATGTCACTGTCCCAAATTCACGGTGCACATCAGGGTCTAATCATAAAGGCTCTGTCATCCTTGTACACAATGTACCCATGGCCGTGACTGCCTTCTCCAGAGATGAGACTTTGTGATCCTTGTTCTGGAACCTGAACAGCCAATCATGGACCTCAGATGGAGGTGACTGACTATTGGAGTTCTGGAAGAAGAAAATCCATGGGGTCGGCCTGGAAGTCCAGGAGGGGAACTTCAACGGATGTCACCGTAGCTTTCCTGTTGAGTCAGAATGAAAAAAGCAGATGCCGAATAGTGTTCTGGCACGACAGTCCCTCTTCTTTTACGGCTTCCTTAGACCCGCCAGTGAATCTCCATGTTATCTGGGACCTGAACACTGGGCTCGGTGATGCCTTTTGGGGGTCCCGGGTGGCTGTGCCTTGCCATTCATACAAGGAAGGTCCGTCTGGACTCCACAGCCTGAACTGTTTCTCCAGTCGCGTCTCTCACCTGTCCCTTTCTCTGCTGTCACAGGTACACACCGCTCTTCTTGCTTGTTCCAACATCCTGGGTTTTGGGGCCACAGTTGGTTGTTGCTTGCATGTTTTTCTTTGTCATCGAGCATATCGACCTGTATCTAGCTACCCAGCTTGTACATGGCTCTGCCTACTCATCTGACCAGGTTGGTCTGTATATAAACTTCTGTGCTTCTCTGTCTTCCGTAAGGCTGTGCTGATAACTGCGTCCAGAGCACCGTCTGCTTTCCGAAACTTTGTTGTTGACTCTGCCTGCGGTTGATCTATAGTCATTCTGACAACCTATCTTATGTTTAACTTTTGGCATGAGAAAAAGCCGTGCTTGAGGTAAATCCTAGAAATGAAGTTTTTATTATTGTTATTATTTTAATCTTCACCTGAGGATTTTTTTTTCCATTGCTTTTAGAGAGAGAGGAAGAGAGAGAGAAAGATCAATGTGAGAAGAAGGAAGCATTGACTGGTTGCTTTCCAAATGCTCCCAGACCATCTGGGAGGGATGGGCACCCAGACTGGGGGTCACACGTGCCCATACCGGGGATTGAACCACAACCTAGGTATGTGCCCTGATTGGAATCGAACTCACAGCCTTTCGGTTCTGTGCTCCAACCAACTGAGCCATACCAGCTAGGTTAGAAATGAAGTTTTATTTGCAGAATTTACTTTGCTATGGATAACATCTTGGGGGAAACAGCACCTTCCCATTGTCCGTGGCACTGTCGCATGTGAGTAGCAGCCTGTGCCCCTGGCCTCAGCCCTTGGAATAGGCAAGGAAAGACAGCACTGGTTATAACCAGAAAGTGACAACAAACAATTTCACCTGATCCAGAGACTGTTTAGCTAATTCTATGTCTTTATACCAAAAAAATATGAAGATAAACTCATTACCACTAAATGGCTGATTATGAAAGCAGTTTTGATTCATGGGATATTTTCATTATCTAAAGATTAATTGTATTTCTAGCATATGTTCAACTATTTATAGATAATACCTTCGATTCATTTTAATTATAAAATAAGATGTGATCAGACTTTTCACTACTTTGTTAAGAGATACAATGCTTCAGACCTGGGGATATTTGAACAAGAGTGACAACAGGAGAAGAGAAAGAAAAAGTTACTTGAGGTAGATGACAGAGAGAGAGAGAGACGGAAATTCAGAGACACGCATCATACTTTCCACCTTTCGTGAAAGGATCTATGTAAGACAAGCACCTAAAACTCAAGTGTCTCGGGAGACCAGGCCTGTGGTATAAATGAAATCATTTTGGTTGGTGGCAAACACCGGGGCTCCATGTATTTGTGGCTGCCTTCTAGTATTTTGAAAGAAGCCAGAAAGTCAAATTATTGTGTAAAAGTTATCAATTTTCTCAAATGTCAATTCAACTATTTTAAAGCCCCATGGGCGCCAAAGTCTGCAATGCTCCTTGTGGCCTGTGGCCTGCCAAGTTATGATCTCAGATACATGCTTATTAAATTTCTTTCTTGTCTACCCATAGTCTCATTCCTGGGGAGGAACCCTCCCTCCAATAAGGGGCTGGTATATGTTCATTTAGGTATCATTGAGATTGGTACATGATAATGGCTCCGTATACATTTGCTGAACAAACGCTGAGAATTGCCTATTAAAGTCAAATCACGGCAGCCTCATCACACTCTTACAGTCCACCAGGCTAACGTAGCAGATATTATAATAGGATTTCAAATCCACTCTTTCTACAGACCACGCTGAAACTTGCTTAGGTGTGATTCTCTCTCTCTCTTTTTAAATATTTATTTTATTTTTAGAGAGCGGGGAGAGAAATATCAATCCGTGGTTGTCTCTCGCGCACCCCCTACCGGGGACGTGGCCTGCAACCAAGGTATGTCCCCAAGGCATGGGACTCAACCCAGCGACTCTTTGGTTCAGGGTCCAGCCCTCAATCCACTGAGCCCCACCAGCCAGGGCTGATTCTTAAATATAAGCAGAAATTCGCTATTGCAGTATGTCAACGGGTGAAAATTCTCAACTTCATGGCACCGATTATTTATATTTTCCTCAAATTTTAATGAGGAAATATTGTAAGATCGGTGATTCTTATAGTTTGTCTCACTGTTCTTTTTACACAAAGAAGCCAGTCTGCACATTTTACACCAGGGGTTGGTTCTTTTGTTTGGCAGAGGTGGGTAGTGAGGGGGTAGCTTGCAGCACCGTCACCCAGCCTGCCGTGGGGCCGGTAGCATTTATCCCTCAAGGCCTGCGTGCAGTAGCGTCCTTGAGCTGATTTTCAATGACTTTGAGGGAAGGATTTCCGTTTGCATTTGATAGCAGTAAGTCATTTAAGTATTTGGGTGTAAGACGCATAATTCATTATAAAGCAGTTTTTTGAAATGGTGTGTCGTATTTTGCAGGGAGAGAGTTTATGCAATAATTATCACTGTTAAATTTTCTATGAAAGTATAAATCAAAGGGAATGGCTTAAATGTCAGGCTTTTGGTTTGTAGTTGAAAGGTGTGGTTTTAATGTCTGTCTGGATTGATTGGTTCTTCTTTCGGATGCCGGCACACAGAAAGGGCTGACGTCATTCTCCAGTGATTGATGAGGCACCACGAATACCCACGTGTCACTACCAGTTACCGGCAAAATCTCAACCAGACCTTTGAGCGGGGTCATAAGCGCTTGCTCCCAGGATGGAACACCTTACTGCATCTTCGCAAAAGTGGGCACATGCTGAACCTGGAGGTTGGCTGTTCAGGGCCTGGGGCGTCCACGGCCAAAGAGAGAACACTCGACAGACGTCTCCATCTTTCCAACTTGGCATATGGCTATGCCGCCTACTACGCGGGGAGCGTGCTATGGCTGCTCCTTTGGGGGGCTGCTCACCCCGCTGCTATGAGGCCAGGCTTTGTGCCGAGGCAGGAGACATCCTGATCCCCAACTATTGCTCCCCCCTCCATAGGCTGTTCTGCCATCCAGCCATATTGCTTTATGTGTTGCCCCCAGGATGGGAATTCGAGCAGCGCATGAAAGCTGCGGCAGAACAACTTTAGCGGCGAACCAGCCAAAGAGAAGAGGCATCAGCGAAGGAAGGGCGTCCTGGAAACCAGGGTCGGAGTCCGTGTGACTACAGGGCATGCGCAGCCGGTTGGCGGGCTTGTGCGATCCCCCTGCTGTGGGCCCCGCTTAGGGACAGTGAGTGAGAAAGGCAGGAAATGGACACAGAGAGAGGCAGAGAGTGGCAAGAGCCGTCACGCCACCCGATTCTAAGGTCTAAAAGCAGCCGCGAGCCTTCCAGGAGCCGGACGGTGTGCGCATCTGGGAGCGCTGCTGCAGAAATACGAGGGGATTTTCAGGGGGTGGTGACGAGGGAACTACACATTGCGCTGCATTGAATCTTGAACAGCAGCCACTTCCACTTTACTGACCGTGACAGCAAAACATATGAGCCAGGGGACGGGGAAAAGGATGGAAACGAAATCGGGTAACTTGTTTCATGGCAACCCAATCTTGGTTTAAGGAGCAGTCTAAGGCGGTGACCTCTATTCCGACCCCTCGAGGTTTAGGGTTCGGTTCATTTAGGGCCACAAGTATTTCCTCAGACATGGTTAACTAAAGGTAACAGAAAAATAACTGAAAGACATATATATATATATATATATATATATATATATATATATATATATATATATATATACCGAGTGTGTGGCCAAGGTGGGTTTATAGTTGCGAGTATGCAAAACAGTTTATTCTTGTATTATTTATTATTGTACTATTTTCCATATGAACAGCTGTAAACCTACCTCTGCCCCACCCTATATATACTTACTATTTCTAGAAAAAATATTTTATTTTCAAGAAAGTATATAGTGCTAACTTTTCTGCATTGAAATAATTCAGCATCCTAGTTACAGCGAGGTTTAGAAGAAGTATAGAATCTTCTCAAACCAAGTAATAACGGTGTATCATAAGTAACACCAACGGATTGCTTAAGATTTATAAAACGTATTTTCTGGAAAAGGGCAAGTCTCACAATGTAAGGGAAATGACTGTTCAAGAGCCCTTTAAATGTGCCCATGACATGAGCATTATAGGGCTTACTTGGCTGACTGGTTATAAAGAGGAAATGTGATAATATGTGTCTAGAAAATCTACATAATCAGCACATGTTTACTTCCCTACCTTACCTCCACTGGCCCCTTCTCTTCACAGCACTATTCCACTCTGCCTCTTATTTGGACAGTTTGGGTCAATATTTGCAGGACATATTCCTTGATGGGTTTCAAAGATCCTTAGTTATTTTCTATCTGTAATTGCCTGAAGTGTTTCTTTGGAAGCAAGGTTATAATGTTATATTTATCATGAAATATTCTGATGGAAGCCCCATATCCCAACTCTCCCTGGTCCATTTCAACCTCAGGGGATCCCATAGGTCTCCAAATACTACACGCACTTTGCAAGTTTTGTGCTTCTGATCATTCTTCAGAATGCCATGAAGTGCTTTATTGTCTTGGTATCCAAAGTGTTTGAATATACCTACTTTTGACATTTATAGTGCAGTGAAATCACTTGTATTTTCTCATAAATAATGACCATTTGCGGAATAAGGATCATGTATCTTTTAAAGTTGTATTTCTGGTGCTTAACCTAGTCTGGCCTATATCCACTGTGCAGTGAGCAATTGTTGAGTAAATGAGTGAATCAGGCCATTAACTATTCACCAGATAGAGAAACCAGGAGTGAAATGTACTCCAGCAAGGCAGGTTCCCAACCTTTGACCAATGTCCTGAGGTGGAGGGTAGGATTTAGATGGTCGGCACACAGTATGGTATAATCCATGACGTGCCCATGCCCACGGTTCTAAACCCCATCTCTCTCTCCTCCCAGTCAGAGAACATACCAGAATGAGCGTAAGTTATGGTATTTAGGGACTACCGTGAATTTATTTAAAAATCATTTACAAATTTCTCTGTGATTTATTCAGGAGTATGCTTCTAAAATGAAATGATTGCGAAGAAGATTTTCTTTGTAGTGACTAAATGTATGACTGGTTTTTTAAAAAGGAATTATCATTTTGTTTAAGCAAAAATCAGAGTGAGATAACATTTCACAGAAATTATTAGGCCTTGGCATGGTCCACAGAGCTGTGCTCCATTTTTGGAAATCCACAATGCGCTCTGAAGTACCTGAAAAGCCTTGCAGCGGAGGAGAAGCTTGCTAAATAGCTAACAAGCACTTGCATTAGCTGGGTCCTCATTATAACCCTCTCCTGCCTAAGGTAGTCCTGGATTTTAATTTATCCAGACTCTCAGCGGAACTCCAGCTTTCTAGTACTGACCTGGAATACCATCAGCTGGAAGATTCTCAGACCTATGGAGAAAATACAGTTGTTGCTGCATTAGAGAGGGATCCGGCTTTCGCCCAGCTGGGAGCGAGAAAGGGAGAGCAATTACCTCCTCCAAATCAGGAAAGGATTTTGGTGGCTTGAGGTGACGTGCGTGCCCAAGTGTGCACTGCCACAAAAGTGCATTGTCCCTGCCTGTCTGTGCATATCCCTCTCTGTCCCAGGAGGGGAGAGTTAAACAGAATACATGGTTATAGTTATAACACCATCTACCCCACATCGCTAAAGTTAAGTCCCTTCCTTCTATGGCGTAGGTCGGATTGGTTAAATTACACCAAGTATCAAACAAATCCAGAACTTCAGTGGCCTCTGACAACGAAGGTCTGTTCCTTGATCTCGCTACATATCTGTTGTGGTAAACTAGAGGCGTCCTTGTGCTCTGATGTCCCCGAATGACAGGCTGATGGAGAAGCCATAACCTGGAAACCCTCATGTTGGTCGTCCCGTGTGTCCGCTCAGAAGGGACAGGAGGCACTGCCACACACGTCCCTGTGACAGTGGGGGTCGCACACACGTCTCACATCGGTCTAACATCAAGGGGGCATGAAGGCACATTGGCTGTCCACGCAGACGCCGGGGAGAGCTAAACATTACTGACCTGGAGTAACGCTACCCCTCAGGCAGAATTTATGAGGCGAGGTGCCAAATTCAAATAATTACTTCAAATAATGGATTTATTTTCAAACAAAATGAAGGTGAGAAGGAGGCTGAAGATTACGGGTCACCTCCGTGTGGTGGCGAGGTAGAATGGCATTAAAATCCCAGAATGACAGCAGTAATAACCACCTTACTGTATTTCACGTCACCAGAAAGTTTTATAACAAAAATGTAACATTCTAGCATAGGAAAATATTCCTGTAAACTTTCTCTCCAAGATAAGGCATTCTGTTTGCTTTTGTCTTTCCTTATAAAGTCTGTTTCTCAAACATCCCTTCTGTGAAACACCTTTGTAATTAGGCACAAGCCAAAGCCTTAAATTCCTCAGTGGGTGAGACAGGCGTGGTGGACAGTCAGATGTGGTCCACGAAATCACTTAAATGCCCTGCCTTAGAAACAGTGCAAGAGGAATGGCATTTTACAGACTGGCATGTACTCTACAGAAAGTGTCGTAAAGAGATCTTTGGCAAAGGGCAGTTCCTACTCTACAGTGTGAGAAATTTGAGAACTGCGGAGATGTTATGTTAATATAGCTATCATCACAGTACGAATGACAAGGACAAAATAATATCAGGCCCAAAGAACGCCCCATCTAGTTTCGGGAAGCTAGGCAGAAGCACCAGCATTTAGTGCACGCAGAGGGTAGACAGCCTGCTAATAGATCAGGAGAAGTTTGCTCTTTTCTTGGCGATTTGAACTTTAGGGACAGCATCCTTGGTGTGAATTCAGGCACCGCAGGTCCCCACCCAGAGAGGGGACGCAGGCTGGACACATCCTGGGGGAAGACTGCCACCTACTGGACCGCCAACACCACACGCTCAGGTGCCACCGCAGCTGTGCGCACGGTTCCTTTAAAATTACACACCTGGAAAAGCAAACCCCAGTGTGTCTACACCACCTCCCCACGCGGATTGAAAGACAAGCTTATGGATGTGAAATGATTCCGGCCAGCCCTCCAGAGAGAGAGCTCCACGTGAGCTACTCAGACACGTGGCTACCACTGTCCCCTGTTTGGGGGTCCCTCTCTCAAGCTGCTTGGGGTACGAAAGGGGAGATTCTGGTTTTTTTAAATGTCAAGTCCTCTGCTGGGCACCCTCCCCCAATCAAAGCCAACTCTCCCATTGTATTTGTAATAGGTTACTATTCTTAAAAAAAACATATTTTTAAAAATTCATCTGACTGTCGAAGCAGTTCTAATCTTCATGAAATGTTCTTTATTATGTAGATGACATAGCCCGAGTACGTGGATAAGAAGAAGGAAAGTGCAATGACAAAAGCTGTTTATCCGAGCAGCACAAGTGTTGGCACGCAGCCGGAATGAAGTTGCTAGGCTCAGTCGTCCCCGCACGGCCTTCGGTGACAGGCACCGGGTCGGTTGTGGCTTTCAAGGACAGGCGAAGGGAGGGTGCACATCAGCCAATTTCTAATTCCAAAAGTAAAGGTGTTTTAAATCGTAGTGCGTTCCCATACCTTGGTGGTGATTGGTAGGTCAGGATAAAGAAAGACAAAAAGAAGATTTCAAACCAAGGAGCAGGAGAAAGAGGATGGCTACCGGCTGACAGGCTAGGGCTAGAGTAAGAGGGCTCCGGGAAGGAGAAGAGAAGGAAACAGAAGCTAAGGATTAATGGGGATTGTTACAAATGAGGACAAAAATACAGTAGGGAGGCGTCTAAGCAGGAGACCAGGGGACACAGAAATAACAAAAGAGCCACATCAAGACGGCAGCGTTTCCCAGAGCTGGGATCACTAGCAGTGTGACTGGAGGAAGGTTCTGCAAGTCTGCTGGGGACCAATTTCAACTCCTACGAATTGGGAATAACAATTGCTCTGTCCTTTTTCAAATTAAATGCAAATAAAATGCTTACGGCCCTGAAACAATAAATATTTTCTCATTGCACTGTCCCTTTGAGGAGGTTAAACAAAACACGGAAAAATCATGAAGACCATTGGCTATGGCAGACACATGGACACAAGAAAGGAGAGGCAATAAACACGAAATTGGGAACGGAAAGCTGAAACAAAAAGGATTGAAATGGGGACACCGGCAAGCCAAAGGGATCCCGATGAGAAGGACCCCGATGGGAAAGTCGTTGTTGTAATAAACCGCACTAACTTGATACAATGTCCCCATCCTCCAAACAGGCAGGTAAACACCTGTGTTGGCCAAACCTCACCGAATCACCCATTCAGCTGTGCCTGTGACTTCTCACCTGTATGAATGTCATTTCTGTCATCCGTAAAATGGCCCCTCACCTCTCTTTGAGCTACATTTCCCCTTTTTAACAACTCTCTGGCCATTTCTGTTTGAACACATTACCTGCTTACCCAAATCAGAATTCCCGTAACGGAACCTGATTCAGGGTCTAAAGTGACTTAACGGTCTTCAGTCAGTGTTCAAAAGGAAATTATTGTTTTTTCCTAAAAATAAAGGGTATACTCTTAATAGAAAATGTAAGACATGCTATGACCTTGTACGGATTGGTTTTTAGCCTAATTTTCTTTTAGGTCTTCTCCAATGCCCCTTCCCTGACTGCCTTTCCTCCAGAATAACTCTGGTCATGTCTGCCCACCCGTGGTCCACTTGTACTTCAGGACCTGGATCCAGTGAAAATTTCTCTCCGATCCTTTGCCCGGCGAGAGAGTGGCCAGCCCGGAAGCTGGCAGGCGCCACAGAGCATCGCCAAGATAAACTGGAGCTGTTTCTCACAAGAAAGACGCGTATACGGGTCTTTAACTGCACATAGTGATTCAAATTCAGCATTTTGAGAAGGTCATTCAATTGCTACTTTGAGATTAAAGAATGCACAGCGAAGCCCTGCGTATTTGAATTAGTGACCTATTTTATCATCAAAATGTCAAACTTTCCCAAGAAGCTGTCTAATTCATGGTAGGAATTTAAAAATAATCAACCTAGAGGTGATAGGAGGCATAGATAATGGGTAAGCAGTTTTCTTCCTTCCTTTGTCTTCTTTTCCCCAGGACAGTGACTCTTCATTGATCAGTGGAAGAGACGGGTATGTGAATTTGTTTCTCTATATAATATTTATTAACAGGAAAAAAAAAAAGGATTTGTGCCCAAACCCACTACATAAATACCACACAGAGACCCCACGTGTGTTATCCTGCTCAGGCTTTCAAATGCTTACATTCCTCCCAGTTTACGTTTCTTGCACTTGCCTTGTTTCATGGATGTGAATACAGACTTGTCTCCTCCTCCCAGTCCCTGAAGGCAGGCTGTTGAGCTCAGACGACTCTGGGCTAGAGCAGAACTACGAACAGTGGGAGGAGATGGAGCTCAGGAGCCATTCTGTCTGTACTGTCCTGGGCCCAGGGCCTGGGAAAAACTGGTGTTATTTTCTGTTCTACATAGAGATGCAGTGAGAATGAGTCATGAAGACTTAAAATAACAACTAACTTGAACATTAGGTCAGTACATTATAGGTAATGGCCTGAAACACCCGGGATTTCACGTGCGCACACATACCCACACTACATATCAGATTAAAGGCAGAAACCATCTATTTACCCAATAAGGACGATCGTGCTCACAAACACAAGTGTTAAAAAGCAAATGCACCCTCAAAGCAGCTGGGTGAGTTTTCCAGTTTTGTTTTTTTCCCTCCCTGAATTTTAGATTTATAAAAACCACGTCTCAGCTGCTACCTTTCAACAATTTTACTTTGAGGCGATAAATAATTCAACGTGCTAATTTGACAGATGACTCTCCAGGAGCCTCCTCCCATTACTGGTATCATTAGGCCATAATACGCATGACGAGGACGGGCCATTCAGCAGACGCCCTTCACTTGTTTACCCCGAAAGAGCCGTACTCCACACAATTAACTAATGAAGCATTATGGGCCTCTCTTCCCCTCTTCGCTCCACTTTCAATATATCAATGCAGAGAGTCCGAGACAAAGTATAATCTGTTTCTTTTTAATAAATAAGTATCTGTGGGATGGTTAAGTCTCCAGTGTGGCTCCCCAAGTGAAAACGGGGAAAAGAATATGGTCAGAGCGGATCAACATCGTCATCATTGTTACTTCCTTTCTCGTTCACAATTTGTGAGGAAAATGTAAAAGCAATTCAGTGTTGAGGTGCCAAAAAGATCAATGTGCAGATCGCCTGCTTGACGTGTTCTGGTCGTCACGGACTTGTACGCCGTCTCCATCGAGTTCGGAAATTCTGCCCTCCCCTGAAAACTTGAACACGTGAACCTTCGGACTCTTCTTTGAGTTTTAAATGTCATTTCAATTTTTTTAAAAAAATTACACCAGCGCTGCGAAGGTTCTAATCGTTTTGGGGCGTGTGTGTGTGCGCGCGACTCTACCCACACTGTCCAAATGAGCGAAGCCTGTGCCTGTGAATGTCCAAATGAGGTGACCACGTCCATGTCTAAACAGTTCCACCCCACAGAACTGAACTTAACAAAGAAACTTCAGCTGCCTGCCTGATGTAATTGTTTCACTAAACACTTGATGGTGAGAACATTGTGTTTCTGGCAAAAGATGGCCTAAGATGGAAAACATTTTAGAGATCTTCGTGCTGCATTTGCCGAGAGCATGTGAGAAGTTATTCCTCCTTTACCAACCCTTGCCCTGTTCTGCGGTTCAGGGAGGAGAACACCAACTTTGCCCAAAGCATGTCGATGAATTGGGAGAAAAGCGGGGGGCCCTGGGGTGAAAGCACGTATATTGTCCTCTTTCCGGCCTTCATGGAGACCCGCAGGGATGGAGCTGTTATTTCACAGCTGTTCCTTCTAGATGTAAAACTATTTTTCCCAGCTGACAACATGTGTCCAAAGACAATTTATTATGATATACCTCTTTGCACAAATAAAATAATGATACTCATCATCGTTGTGATATGAGTAATAAAATAGCTGTGATTTATTAAGAGTCAATCCAGCAAGCCTTTTATGTTTATTGCTTGTATGAGGAAAATATGAAACATGGTGTGAAGGGCTTCTTGGTTCCTCTATGACCCCCGAGACTGCAGGTAACATTTACATTAAAAGAGAAAGGGAACCATTATATTTCAAGAGTTCTGAAGAAAGTTCTGGTAGATGATCAATATCCTAGAGCCTTTATAGGATTTCAGAGTTACTTTATAAGCCATGTCCCTCCACACACTCCCCCACTTGAACGACCTATTCAGTTTTTTCTTTTAGTGCTATAATTTTTACACGTGCTACCTCAAGAATGAGTAAATCTAGTGTAAAAAGAATCCAAGCACTTTTTTCAGTGTAAATGTTCCCAGCGACCTTATTACAGCTTTATGGTTAATTATAGGTGAGTTGTAACTCTAACCATATTTCTGATATTTTGTATTTAATAAGCTGGACACTGCTTAACATCTCTTTTCTATCCACATAAAATATGGAAGACAGTTCAATGCAGCACGTAAAACTTACTTTTTCAAGTGTAGTTATAAATGGAAAAGACTACTTGAATGCCACGAAAAGGCAAGTTTCGTTGCCTTTATGCTGGGAAAGGGTTTTATAGAAAACCTATCCCGTCCATGAAAATCTCAGGAACATTAGTAAGAAGTAGAAGCATTTCCAGTCCATGATAATGGAGGAATTTCACAAACACTGAATATATTTGGTATGAAATTTCTTTAGAAAACATAAAAATTGCATCTTTATATGAAAGCCTTTTTATATATATATATATAAAAACCTTCCATACAAGGCTTACTTAAATTTGTGAAATGCGATTAAAAAATTGTTTCATTTTTTGAACTATGTGCTGAATATGGTTTGTTTTATGCAGAATCTATATTTCAACCCAAGTATTCTTTTAAATGGGAAAGAGGCCACAATGTGAAATGCCTTATAGAATAATTAAATGCTTTATAACAATGGAATAAGACAACTTCATTTTTAAGTGCTTGGTCATTTACCCACAAGAGCTATCTAGCAAAGATAGTATGGGTAATAATAATATTACAGCTCATAATTAATAACAATGCCACTATGATGACAGGATTTTAGACTATGAAATGTTCCAATATCACCAAGAGCACTGAAAGTCACTAGCAGATACTGCATACTAATGCTTATTTTAAAATACAGTTTCCATGCACAAAAAGCTAACAATTAATAGTTAATTAGTCAAATTAGTCACCGAGATTTAAAAACTGCAAGTACTCAAAAATACATATTGTTTCCATATAAATGTATCTATAATCAATACTATTTAACCAAAATTATCTCAAATCATATTTAAGACTTGTAATAAATTAAGTGTTCCTGCTTTATTGTAAGAAAAAATTAAAAGCTGCATGTGGTATTTTTCTAGATTTTTGCACATTCCTATGTAGCAATTTCTTTTTTTTAGTGTGACTCTGCTACAAATTCTTTAATGTACCATTAAAAAAATTATAAGTGTACTAAATACACCCCAGAGAGGCACACTCCCACAGATGCCACTTAACTGCAGGCTCACAGTTCATCGAAGACATTTCTGTTTATTTTGATATCTTTTGTTAAAGAAACCCACAGTAACAATGATGACCAGACAAAGAGAGCTAAAAAAAAAAGCTGTTCACCCATTCACGGGTAATTGAATTCCCTCATATTTCATAAACAGGCTGCCTATCGGTAGGGTGGTGTTTTATCTGAATAACTTTCTTTAAAGTGCTTTCCCTATAGAAGATGGGGAATGACAATAATGTTTAAGAACTCAAGGTCAAAATATTTTTAAGTTCGTTCATTTGATGGATGCATCGCGTTCAGAGGAGGCCCCTCCCTGTTCTATCTCCGCTCTCCCACAATTGCCTTTAGACTCGATGTTTATTGCCCAACATAAAGAGCAAAACAGGGCAGTAATTAAGCCTAGAATTGCCTGCTGGTGCTATGACAGTCAGGCCACCGGCCAGGCCAGACGAGGAGTCCTCCCAAATCTGCAAAGAAGGAGTCTTGGTTCTGCAACAAAGCTGAGCAGCGAGGCATCATTACTGTTAATTACCTGGTAAACAAAGAGGACTTGGTGTCGGTGGCAAAACACCAAACTCAGGGTGGCAGCTGATGCCGCAAAGACAGTCGCCTCGCTTTGTCCTCCCGAGCATTGTGCCGTGAGGCGGTCTACCTCCACGCAGGGCTCAAGTAATTAGACTCCAGCGGCCGGGTCCGTGCGGCTGCACTGTGTATGCGGCCCTGACAACAACAAACAACCTGTCCTCCGAGACAGGTGGCATCTGCTAACCATCCAATAGAAGGAAAAACAAAAAGAAAGAAATGATTTCAAATACTAGTTCATTACTGGATAAGCCAAAGTACAAAGTACATGAAGACAGGTGAGAAATATGGAAGTGCACTAAAGGTTAGAGCCCCCTCAATAAATTAATAGGAATTAAATGAAGTGTGAGATCTATTTCACAACATAATCATTGGCTTTTGGGAGTTACCTTGAGATAGAATAGCACATAAGAAGCATTTTAACAAGAATACATGTATATACTATTTCCGTGTGATTATTGCATATATTTTTGATGTTTTGTTTTGCTTTCATGTTTTTCATTCCTATTTTTATTGATTATGCATGAAAGCCAACCAAAAATTAGGCAGATGGAGTGGGGTGCATACATGAAGTTGAGCTCAGACAAGGTGGTACCCGGTCCCTATAACTGCAGAACGTGGCATTGACTGAGTGTATTTCCGCGTACCAGAGAAAGTGGTGAAGAAGTCACGGCGTCACCATACAGACCTAATTGCTCCGGATCGGCCTGAGCTGGTTAGCCTCAGGTGAGTTCGATTTCTCAAGTTTGGTTTTCTCATATGTAAAATAAAGTCAACAGCTTAATGATGGCCTTCTGTTGGCATTGCTGTGAGGACCGACAGACACACTGCCCATCTGCGCTTAGCCTCACGCCCAGTTCGCCCTGGATCCTACAGCTGGCTTGGACTAAATTCTCATTTTTCAAGGCAACTGGCTAACGAGGACATTAAGAGATGCCGAGAGAGTTGAATCATAGTGAATTTGGTAACTATGCCCAGGCAAATCTTACATTCTCCACTGGCAGAAACCCTGTCAGCTAAGGCAAGAAGACAGAGAAGCTTGGGCTCTCGGAACCTTCATAGCTTCAGACACGCCTCATGTTTTACGGGGTAGAGGGATGGTTAAAAGTGTCGAGGTTGAAGTCCGGGTGACCCAGGTCCGGACTCAAGCTTTGTGCTCACTGGGCTCTGCGTGCTGCATGGTACAGGAACCGAGCTTCTTAATTCCTGTTCTCCCCCCAAAAACTGAGAGGCATAGACTAAAACTCAGACATGAACTACCCAAGCTGGAGTCGCAACTCCACTATTGACTAAAACTACTTAGCATGTCTTTGATTCAATATTCTCACCTATAACGTAGAGATATAATTATAACTACTTTATAGGGTTCTTGTGAGGATTAAATAAGTCATTTTTTTATACCGTCTTTAGAATAGGGCCTGTGTTATCATTTGCTTTTATTATCGGCTACTTAAGGACTTTTGGGACACTTTCAAGTTGAGGCCTTACCCACCTGTGATGTTAAATATTATTTTAATAATCGCTTCCTGCACATGGACACCACCCTCATGCCCCAAGGGCTCCCCGTGACTTCCCGAGAGGCTTTGAAGTGCGCATTCACATTTGCATGCAGGACAATCACATCAGTGCGGCCACTACAATTTCCAGTGACATTCTCCGAGCATTTTCCTTCCCTCTCGGCTCCACTCTATTTCGTAAAAAGTATTTCAAAGCTGTCCGAAAGGGGCTCCCTACTACCACTGCTATTGTCAGATCCCAAGCGTCTGTCATTCAACCTTCTCTTTCTTATAGCTGGTTCACAGCACACATGGAGAGAAAGGGTACCTCTCCCACGCCCCTCCTCATCTTGTCACCTGGGTCCGGAATGGTCCTCCTGCTCCCAGGTGTGTAGCAGCTCTTACAAAGTTAATCCCTAACCCCTATTTCCCTCGGCCTCCAATCCTGGCCCCGGGGCTGAAGGGAATCAAACTCAAAGTCTCCCTCGTCACTGTCATGGTCTCTCTCCTCACACTCTCCTGAGCTGTGACAACATCATGCTTAAATAACTGGCTGAAACTAGAAAGTTGATTAGTGCAAATGATGCGTCCCCTCACACAGAGTCACAAGATCTATTTCTTTAATTTTACAGAAATTAATCAAACTTAACATGCATACATGAAGCCTGAAACCGATCATTTCAGAACAGCCGTCATCCACTGATTGTAAACTCTTGTTCCTTTGTTAGAAAGACAAACTTCCTGTTTGTCCTTTATGACAAAATGATTACTCTGACACACCACTCTGTTTACTACTATACTCTTGTATAGTATACTTTTCTGAGCTTTTTAAAACCATCAATAGCTGACATCAGTAACTAGAGGATTCAAGTGCACATGCTGTGCTTCTAAGACAATGAAAGCTGTCATGACGTTTAGCTTAGTAAGTAAGCATTCTGAAAATAAAAACCACCAAATAATGATAAAAAATAATAACGACTGCGCTTTATTCTTTTGTGCGCATCAGGTCATTTGATCCTAACTTCAAACTGATAACACTTCAACTCCAAATTCTGAGTTACATCTATTTTGAGGCTACTGCAATCATTTTTTGAAGAACTGTCATCAGCTTTAAGTAAGTTGCTTAAAAGGTCTAAATTTCTTAGCAGGAACCCCCATCCACTATTGAAAGGAAGGCCTTCTGTATGTAAGTTGAGCACCCATTTATTTTTGTCTTGTTCACTGAAACCTTCACCAGAGAAAGTTTTTGCTATGGTGCATACGTATATTTCAATAAAACACTCACCAGAAGGGAAAACAATACACATACCGAGAAAAAAACATGGCCATTCTATTAGCATTTGTATACATTTGCGTGTCATGCAAATGACCTAAATAAGTTGTCTTACCATGGCAAAAGCAAAGCTGTTGCTCAAGTCATATAAGTGAATTGTCAAGTGTTAATGAAACACCGAACAGTTATTAAGGTACCAAGATGTTGAAGACGTATATTTGAAATAGAAGAACGGAATCTTTTAGAACTTGCAGAGTCAGGCTGTAATCACGTGTTTCCCAGCGGCTGCAGTCAGTACACCTCCACTCAGTCAGTCAGGGACCCACTCGGCAAGACAATGGCGGCATGTGCCTATCATTCCTGATGTCGCCGCCACCATGTTTTTTCCCATCAATGAAATGGCAAAGTTGTTGCCATTTTCTCTTCTGTTTCTCTTGCTATGCAGTTAACTATCCATCTTCAAAATCTACTCTCTTTACAGAAAATATTACGGCATTTATAAAAATGAAGCACTCCGAACTTGTGAAAAAGAAGCTGTATTCTTATTAACATTGGTGTTATATCAGTGCTTATCCAGAACCAAAGCTTTAACTTAAAATTAATCAGTTGTAGGGATTATCATTTAAAACATAATTGTCCTACATGTCGACAATTTTAATATTTATATTAGCCTAATGAATGTACTCCAGAAAGCAGACTTTTGTGCTTGTGTTAACCAAGATATTTATGTTGAGTCATCAAACATTTTACTGCTGTTTTTGTCCTGGGCCTCATTCTATTTGTGCTAAATGACCTTTAGTCTCTAGTCTAAAGCAATAAAGTGAATGCTTCCTGTTCTATCGATTAGGAAAGGCCTATATTCACACTAATAAAATGAGAAGCCCAGTTTAATAAAATACTTTTTTTCCACTAGTGACTGTAGGTGAACCGGAAACTTGAAAATGTTGGCAGAGGTCAACTCAGAGGACGGAGGTCAGATCTGCAGTAAATCAACTTCCAGGAACAAATCACTGGACACTATAAAAATCAAAAGTGGTTCTTTAAGAGACCAGCTTGACCCTCCTTAACCAGAAAATCACATCTGACCTGGCAGTGAAATTTATCACAACATTTCAATTAAAACTTGGCAGGCACCGTAGCAACACACTGTTCTTCTACAGTTGACCTTGTTATAGGAAAACACAGAAAGAAGGAAGAAACGGATATTCTTGTGCTATATAACTAACGAACACAGTCTGCCCAGTAACGTCTCCTCAGCCACATGAAGTTCTCCGGACACTAGATTAACATGCTATGTGTGGGTAACATACAGCTTTTCATCAATTATTTTCTGCACAGTTCTTTCAGAGGTCTGCTTTTTTATGATATCATAAAATAGCCTGTCAATTTATCAAACAATGACCTGATTTCTCTAATCATACATGTATTCATATTCTAAATTTCAAGCAATTCAATTTGATAATATGGTTTTCTTCCCACCTCTACTAAAGAGAAGTGCACCAAAAATCAAGAGAAAAAAAATTTTATATATGCCAGGCCTTTTGGAAGTAAGTGTAATCCCATACCTAGAATAAAGTATAATATTTAAAGACAAGTTTTTAAACTAAATGGCATGTGTTGTCCCAGCAGTTCTCTCAATGGAGGTACTAGGAAATGCACAGAGCTTTCCTCAGAAGACATCGCGTGTTTGACAACAAGAGGTTTTTATAACCTCTTTTTGTTTTATCTTTATAAAGATAAAAAAAAAAAATCTCACCCTGGCTGGTGTGGATCAGTGGATTGAGTGCCAGCCTGTGAACCAAAAGGTCACTGGTTCATTCCCAGTCAGGGCACGTGCCTGGGTTGCGGACCAGGTCCCCAGTACGGGGCATGCGAGTGGCAACCACACATTGATGTTTCCCTCTCTTTCTTCCTCCTTTCTTCTCTCTAAAAATAATTAAATAAAATCTTAAAAAGAAAATCATAAATCATATAAAAAGTTTGTTAATTCCCCTGAATTCTTTCATCGCCCATGTGGCCCTGTGTATAATGCCTGAGCCACAGGAGGTGAGGGTGTCATCTGTTCCTTTGCCAGTAGCTAACTGTGCGACCCATCAACGGCGAGTCATTGCAAATGGCAGAAATACACAATTGTAAAGGTCTCATTTTGCTGTAAATAGTTATAACCTTTAAATATTTCAAATATAAAAGAATAATGTAATCCGCTATGTTGTGGAGTCACCACAAAGCTTGGGGTCCTCTGACTTCTTGGCTACAGGAACATTTGAATGTGTAGGGCTTGGTCGTTCTTCAGAAAGAAGGCACCATGCCCAGGTAGCCTTATCTAATGCGGGCACAGATCCCAAAAGTAAATAGTAAGGGCTACGCTTCTGGTTGAGTGGAAAGTAGGCGTGGTCATGGTATCTCTGTAATTGGATCTATAGGTAGATGCCAGCGTTTATAACTATTTTATGTATGTAATATGAATAGTAATATGAAGATATGTAAAAGTACCCTGGATTATTGAGTTAATGACCATATAACAGCTGCCAGTGTTTGTGTTAACATTTTCATTTTTAATCAGGTTAGGATTTATGGTTCTAATTTAATGATCACAGAATCGTGAGCAGAGACCTCAGACAGATTGTATGCATGGGCAAAGGCCAAACAATAACTCCACACACTATTCCAATGCAAGTTTTGCAAGAAGCCAAACAGGGAAAAGTGACAGGGACATGCAAGTAGCCTGTGACCCACTGGGAAACCATCTACCAAAGCACAAGGAGGCTGCAATGACATTACAAGTTACAACCGGGTTTCAACAAAATGTCATCAATTACTGCATCCATGTGTTCCACTTTGAATTTTATTTGAATTCTGACTTTGTTTTTAATTTGTAACTTCATTTTGCACAACAAAAGCAGATTCAAAGTAGGATTGAAGCCCAGTCAGGGGTCAGGTCAGTGGTGGCAGCGGTAGGTGGAGTTGTCGATGAAGCCTCAAGGAAGGCTAGAGCTGAGAATTGATCTCGAAGAAGACAGAGTAGTCAGAGATCAGAAAGTAGTCTCTGAAGTGAGATGACATTGCAGATATCGGCAATGAGAAAAAGTCCTTTGCCACATTTGTTCCATACTTTTATTTTGGTTTCAAATGATTCCAATACTTAAAGTAGGATTTTAAATGCACTTTCTTCCTAGTTTTATTGAGGGATAATCGACCTGTGGCACTATTCAGTGTTAGGTGTGAAACATCAGGCTTTGGTACATACATCAAAGGATTGTTACAATGTTTCATGAACATCCATCAACTCAGGTGGTTGCACATTATTTTTCTTGTGATGAGCACTTTTAAAATCCATTCCTTTAGGAACACTCAAATATAAAATACGTTGTGACGAACAATATATAGTCTCCATGCTGCACTTTACATCTCCAGAACCCATGTATTTTATAACTGGAAGTTGTTACCTTTTGACCGCCTTCATCAGTTCTGCCCACCCCCCACCTACTTACCAGTATTTACAACGTACATGTTAACAAGCCCTGGTTTGCATTCTTAATTTAGAAGTTGCTACTGGAAGCAGAGTTGGCTGACAGCCTTTTTGATGAATCAAGGTGGTCAACCACGGCACACTTGCCTTATGCTTCCCTTACCCAGTGACTGAACTCAGTAGAAGGTACTAGACCTGGGCCATTCCTGCTCTACCTGGGACCCCTTCTATAAGCAAGTGTTGAGAATTCAGCTAAGCTTCCCCATGGTACGGTGGTCTCGGCACTCTTTTTTTTGGGGGGGGGTGTCAAGCAGTCTGCAGTGACTAAGTTCACAGCAGCCCCCCCACCCCCACTGCAAGCACAAGCCCTAAAATAGCTGCCCATAGAGTCACTAGTAAATACGAGTGCCTGCTACGGCTTCCCCAATATGAAAAGTTGCTCGACGTCACTAATCATCAGAGAGAGACAAATTAAAACCACAATGAGATACCACTTCACACCAGTCAGAATGGTCATCATCAAGAAATCAACAAACAACAAGTGCTGGTGAGAATATAGAGAAAAGGGAACCCTAGTGCACTGTTGGCAGGATGCAGACTGGTGCAGCCACCGTGGAGCACAGTACTGAGATTCATCAAAAAATTAATAATAAAGCTGCCATATGACCCAGCAATTCCCCTTCTGGGCATTTAGCCAAAGAAAGCAAGAATGCTAATTCAAAAAGATAGATGCACCCCATGTTCACTGCAGCATTACCAGTGACAGCCAAGGTATGGAAGCAGCCTAGACACCCATTCATAGATGAATAGATAAAGAAGATGCGGCACATACATGCAAGGGAGTATTACTTAACAATAAAAAAGAATACCATTTTGGCATTGTGACCACATGGATGAAACTAGAGGGCATTATGCTAAGTGAAATAAGTCAAACAGAGAAAGTCAAATAACGTATGATTTTTCTTATATAGAGAATCTTTAAAAAAAATGAAACAAATAAATAAATAAAACAAAGCATAAACAGACCCACCCACAGATAAAGAGTGAAAGCTGGTGGTTGTCCAAGGGGAGGTAATTGGTGGGGAGGAGGGGGACTAAAAAACAGAATCACAGCATGATGTATTTGCCTGCATTTCTCTTAATGGGACTGTCTGCAAATGCAAGCTTAGTTGCTCCACGCACATACTCTAAAAAAAGATTGGAAAATGGAAATATTTTGGGGTCAACAAATACTGGTTGAGATTGCTTTTGCCCTAGATGTTAAATGTGGAAAGTGTACACTGTAACATTATGGGGTTTTTCTACTCCATAAACATAATATGCTCCTCAGTTTATCCAGATCTCCTTTATTTCTATTGGCAATATTTTCTATTTTTCAGTGTTGATGTTTGCATATGTATATTTATATTAATTCCTCATTATTTTCAACATCTTAAAATTACTGTTAATTTTAAATTGCATTTTCTAATTGTTCTTGGCTAGACAGAAAAATAAAATTTTATTGTACATTTGATTGGTATCCCGTGATTTTGCTAAATACTCATTCATTTTAGTTGCTTTTAAGTGGCGGGGAAGGGAATGGTTCAACTGTTGTCAAAAACATTATGGAAGACCTTCGAAAGATGAAAACTAGAATCCCCATTGATCGGCACCCCCACTTCTGGGGGTGCAGTCAGGGACACTGGAATCAGGACCCGAACAGACGTGAACCCTCACAGCCACTGCAGCGGTAATGCAATAACAATGCAGGGGCCAAGATCTGAGAGTGACCCAAATGCTCATGGGTGGACAAACAGATAAGGAAAACGCGGCATATTGCATACAATGGAATGCCATCCAGCCTTAAAAAAGAAGAAAATCCTGCCATGTGTGACGACGTGGAGGAATCCGGAAGGCATGGTGCTAAGTGAAACAAACCAGACACAGAAGAACAAATGCTACATGATTCCACTTAGATATTCAGAACAGTCAAACCCACAAAAACGGGGCTTAATGGTGGTTACAGGTCCCGGAGAGAGGGAAATGAGTAGTTCCCGTTCAGAGGGTATAAAATTTCAATTATGAAAGGTGCATAGGTTTAAGATCTGCTGTACAATGCTGTATAGTTGACAGTGCTATATTTGTGTACCTAAAATTTTGTTAGGAGCATAGATCTCATGTTGTGTTCTTACTACAGTTAAAAAAAAAAACAACTTTAGAAAATATCATAAGCGAGAGATGCCAGACATGCAAGAGTATATATTGCATGATTCCATTTCTATAAAACTCCAGAAAATACATATTTATATTATAGTGATAGAAATCAGTGGTTGTCCTGGGTGAAAGCTGGGAGGGGGGCTGATTCAAAAATGACAGAAGGGAGCTTTCTGAGATTATGGGAATGTTCTATATTTTGATTGAAATGATGATTACATGAGTGTATAAAACTGTCATTACTCATCAACATGCGCAATATTTGATGTATAAGAAACATTCATTTCATTATTCAGATGACCAAAATGTATTTCTCACAGGCATTTAGGCTTGTCCATGGTTCTTGGCCTGCAGCTCCCAAAATTCTTGGAATTTTCTGAGGTGTAAGAGCAATGGGAAGGGCTTTTGTTGTAATTTTGGTCTCTTGTCCTGTTTCTGAAATCATTTCGGAGCCATAAGGTGAAATGGGTGTCTTGTTAATCATGACAAGTCCTTTTACACCGCAGTTGTGTTTATGCCAATGAGGTGACATTTAGAATGTACCTAAGGATGGGGGCTGGTTGCTGGTGGAGCCAACCATGTGATTATAGGATTGGATCTGTCAGTTCCACAGATGGCGGGGGAGAGAGTGGTTTCCATCAACAGTGATTAATGATATAATCAATCGTGCCCATACAATGAAGTCTCCAAAAAGACCCAAAAGGATGGAGTTCAGAGAGCTTCCGTGTTGGTGACCAATGGAGATTTGGAGGGCGTGGTGCACTCAGAAAGGGCGTGAAAGCTCCGAGCCCTTTTCCCATATCGTGCCCTATGCGTCTCTTCTGTCCAGGTGGTCCTGCGTCGTCTATTTCTGTAACAAACCACAAACCTAGAAAGTCAAATGTTTCTCTAAGTTTCATGAGTTGCTCTAGCAAATTAATCAAACCCAAGGAGGGGTTTATTTAAGTCTCTGATCTATAGCCTGTTGGTCAGAAGCACAGGGGGCATACAACCTAAACTTGTGGCTGGCATCTGTGCATGTGCCGATCCATCTGGCAGGCCTGAGCCCTTATCCTGTGGGATCAGATGCTGTCCTGGTGTAGATTCGGTCAGAATTGACTTAAATCATGGGGCACCCAGCTGCTGTTGCAAAGCATTGCTTGGTGGTATAGGCACCCCCCACCAACCACACACACACACATTGTAATTGGGTGCAATATTCTTAACCTACTTACTTAAAGTGGGTGCATTTCATTCTCTGTAAATGATACTTAAATTTTTTTTTTTTTTTTTAGTATGGATATCATGTGAAAATTGACCTAAGTGGAACCATTTGAAAATGGAGCTGGAAAAGCCAGTGCAGAGGACTGACCTTGAATGTCCTGTTTTCTGAATCTTTGGACTTGGCCAAACTGCCAGTGTTCCAAGAAGTTAGCAAGAATAAGAATTTCCTGTTGGAAGAACCAATAAAAGTGAACTTTTACCTAGTGACTACTTCTCCTGATCAATCAATGAAGTACAAATCTAGTTTTGCTTGTCAGCAGCAATAAAGTCTTCTTAAAAACACACGACCTCATCTTCCTCCTTTTTTCCCCCTAAAACCCCGATTGCCTCTCCTGTAATTAGGACACTATTTGGGTTTCTACCGAAATCCGCGTCCTCCGAATTCTGGTTCTTTGATCCCAAATAAACATTTTCACCCTTGAACCAGCTTCATGATCCCTATTTTTCTAAGTGTAAAATTAAACAAAGAATTTATTCATTAAAAATTAATAGAGTTTGTATTAACAGAGTGATATTGTGGTAATTTTTTGGCTTTGCCAGCTTTTGGGGGAATTTTTTTTCAATTTCCTCTATTGAATCTACATATGAATTATTATTAAATAAAAATAACTGTTATACCCAGCTGGCATAGCTCAGTGGATTGAGCGTTGGCCTGCAAACCAAAGGGTCGCTGGTTCGATACCCCAGTTGGGGCACATGCCTGGGTTGTGGGCCAGGTCCCCAGTAGGGGAGCATGCAAGGGGCAACCACACATTGATGTTTCTCTCCCTCTCTCCCTCCCTTCCCCTCTGTCTAAAAATAAAATAAATAAAATCTTTAAAAAAAAACTCAGTAAATTGACAGAATGTACTGATATAATTAAAAAGAATATATCTCAGAAAATTTAGCTAAGTATAGAGTGCAAGCAAATTTTAATTGCCTGGTGGACTTCGCATTGTATGGAGGAAGATTTGATGGGAAAATCATTTGGAATTTCTTTTTTTAAATTTTATTTATTTTTAGAGAGAGGCGTAGCGAGGGAGAAAGAGAGAGAGGTGAACATCAATGTGTGGTTGCCTCTCGCTTGCCCCCTACTGGGGACCTGGCCCGCAACCCAGGCTCGTGCCCTGACTGGGAACGAACCATTGACCCTTTGGTTCTCAGGTCGGCGCTCAATCCACTGAGCCACACCAGCCAGGGAATCATTTGGAATTTCTGAAGACACTAATTCAGTGTTTTTCTTGGAGCTGATTGAAGTAATTTACTAACAAAGTTTGAAAAAGATATTTATTACAAAACTGGACAGGTTAAAAAAATATAAAAGTAAGTTTCCAGACATAAATAGCAGTTCTTGACTGATTAACTTCAGGATATTTAAGATGAGAACAATTTCAAATAATTTGGGATTTGGAAGTATGAATACTACAAGAATAGTAATATAATGACAATAGAAAAAGCCATCTTAACTAAAAACAGGTGGATGGCTTATCGCTACTGGCTACCAGACTGAGCATTATATTAGCATATGTAATTATATTAACATATGTTAATAAATATTTTTTTAAGTAATATGTGCTGAAATAGAGTTTAAAATAGCTCCTTTATCACAGGGTCTAAAACAGGTATGAAGAGACACACTGACTTGCTGATGGACATTAAACAGTGAGCTTCAGTTAACAGCGATGATATTTTTTTCCTAATCACCTTGTATAAATAAGACTCCCAAGGGCTGAGACTTTGTCTTATCCGCGCAGCTCTGGAAGGGGACCTGGGTGTGCTAGAAATATATACCAAACTCATGAGTGCACGCAGGAGGGCAAACTCCCCCCAAAACCTCACAAAACACCCCACAGATTAACTGACATAATTATATTAAAACAGTAAGTTATACAGACTATAGTAGAAAATATTGGTTGGTGGGGTTATAAGGGCAAAATAATTGCTCTCAAGAAAGACGAGCACATAGGGAAGCTTGTGGTGCCGGACCATCACACGACACTCCGTTCTCCAGCACTGTGCCCGAGTCCCCACTCCTCTCCGTGTCCTCCCCATCCCTAGAGGACCAGGACAAAGCAAGCTAGGAGGCAAGCAAGGGTGGACAGCAGCCGCTTTCCCAGTTGGAAGCAGAATTGGCTTTTCTTTTCTATTCCTATAGAGCATTCACTTTTATTCCATATTTTAAATTCTCTCTACATATGTCAGACTGGCATTTTAGTGTACATTGAAATAAATCTCAGAAATATGAAGCGATTCTTTACAGAATGTGGGAGGGTTTTAAAATCTTCACTTACTCTATTACATCTCTCAAATGTCAGTTTTCCAGGAGGCATTTGTTCAATTTCCAACTCATCCTCTGCATCAACACAGTGTCAAAGTTTCTTTGTCACTGCCTGTTCCCCAATGGGGCTGCCAATTTCTTTTGAAATCCTGTTCCCTCTGTAACATAAGCAGAACATAAATAAATGTGTTGGAAGAAATAACCTGTGCGATTTTAATGTGCTACCTGTATTCAGGATAAGGGCTACGATCGAACCTGTTCTCATTTGATAAACCACCTAGAGAGGTGATCTATAGTTCTTTCAGACGCAAAAATCTAAGCAATATTCAAAAATCATGAACACCCTCTTCAGGATTGATACTGCATAAGGTTACTCTAATTTTACTGCAAAGTCCAAGTGTTGTAACAATTACGGCTCATTATGTTGTCAGAAAGAGACCTGTATTCGGTAACTATTTCCTTCTCAAGACCCACAGTGTTGCTGCCGACAGGCTACTGAACAGCCTATGACAAGGCAGTCTGCAGACGGGAGAATTTAGCCACTGCACTGTCTTCGTTTTGTCTCAGTTCCTAAGCCATCTGGCTATTTTGCCGAGATCACAGATAAATCCCTTGTTCTTTGTTCGTTCTTGAAGAGATCTTCCTCTCGGTTCTCAGTGTCATAAACATGGCTTTCCAGTGACTATTTCCTTCACATTCCGTACGGTTTTCATCTCGCGCAGTGTACAAAGGGAAGGGGAGAAAGCGATGAAACGGGATACACTGCTCTCCGCTGGGCTTCTACGGAGGGGGCAAGAGGCCTTTCGACGAAAGTACTTCATCATCTCCTTGGCTGTGTACCTTGTCCTTGTCTGGCCATCTCACGTGACCTTGTTTATACAGGGTGACTTTGGGGCCCGCTCCTCTCCCAGACTGAGGTCAGGCAGACACCAGTGAATATTTGCATGACAATCACCAATTCCTCTGCTTCTGATAAAAGCATAATCTGTGTCCTGTTTTAGACAGGCAAGTGAAACGTGGCTTACTATTTCCGATTTGCCGTGTAAGGATTCAAGATCATAAACTAAACGTACAGGTAAAACTGCTTTGTTAAGAACGGCATTCCTTTTCTCTGAGTTAAAAAAAATAAAATGCCATTAACGTTTAAGAGCGATGAGTCATTTTTGTATATGTAGAGAAATTAAAAAAACAAAAAGGATCAAGAAAGTGTTTCCAGTATTAGGATTAAAATGCAGTCCACTTGTTCCCGACCTTTCGAAGGGCCCTCAGAGAAGCGAGGAAAGGAGGAGTGGTCCCCTTCATTCAGCCCTGATCCCTGATGCAAACATTTTCTGTTTGGGGATCTAAAGAGGTCTCTTGAGTTGCGTTAATTTAGGTGTGAGAAAGTGTATAAAAAGATAACTATAGCCCTTAAAATGAAAGAAGCCACAAAATCACCATCTTATCACTAGAACTATAATCACATGGGATTTATAACCATAGTTATGACAGTGGTGAGGTTAATGAGAGGGGAGGAGGAGACAGAAGCGGCAGCTGCCACGCCAATATGGTTTTTTAACCTGAAAATGCCATTTTATTTTTTTTAATGAGCACTTCAGTGGAAATGTAGGAGGAACAAAGTTTACATTGAAATTCATCTTGCTTGGCTGGGTTAGAGAGTCATGCCTTACACCAAAAGGTTGTGGGTTTGATTCCCAGTCAGAGCACATAGCTCAGTGGCGGGTTCGACTCCTGGTTGGGGAGTGTGCGGAAAGTAACGGATTGCTGTTCTCTCACACATCGATATTTCCTTCTCTTTCTCTCCCTTCCTCTCTCTCTAAAATCAATAAGCACATCCTGATTAAATAATTAAATAAAGAAATAGAAACTTGTCTTGCCTGTATAGACAGAGCAACTATTTTATGAAGAGATGCATATGTACGTGCATGTAGTTGGTTGGAGATACACACACACACACACACACACACACACACACACACACACCATATTTTGCCCTGTAAAATATATACCCACATTTGTGGCCCAAACTTTCAGGAAAAAAATATCTTTTGCTTTAATTTTTTTAATTTTATTTTTTATTTATTTATATTTAGATACTTGGGGATTTTTTGTTACAAAGGAATTTTAGCATTTATTTTTTAACATAGTATGGTATAAGACATTTTATGTAACAAATAATTACATAACACATCAGCATAAACAAAAAGATTTAAAACATTTACATAGACACGGAATCAGTACTACTCATGTACAATGAGCATCCTTATTTTTCCCTCAAAAATCTGGGTGAAAAAGTGTGCATTATACACTGCAAAATACGGCATTTCAAATGCATACACACACACACACACACACACACACATACACGAATCTATTTAGATTTTGGCTTGACAATAGTAGTGTTCTTGTTTTAAAAAAAAGGCTGACGGTAGTTTGTGGATGAAGAGGGAGTAAGTTCAGTTCACCGAATACTGTGCACAAATGAACGAGACACTGAGGGCACAGCCAAAGCCTTCCGACGGCAAAGGCGTACTCTAACCACTCAGAGTTTTCTCTCTCTTGCTTCAGGGAGTCACGCTTTGATGACCGATAGCAATGAGGAGGCACAGTGGGGTAAATAAAGTTAACTGTAAAACAGCACTTTGCCCATCTGTAGGTTGCTATGCTAGCTCTGTCAGCAGAACAGTGTTCTTGGTAAAATACAGCTCAAACATCTTACATATTTTAGTTTCCCCTCTACTTAGGCACTTATCATGCTTGGCAGTGACCTTCTGAATACAAACATGTCATGTTCCTACTTCAAATATGCTATGAGAACTTAATACTTTGCATGAGATGAGTCTTGAAGGAGGCCAAGCCCTGTATCTATAATCTTGAGTTTCAACAGTGACGCTTCACTCTCTTGGCATTACATTGTATTATAGCAAGTTACTGTGCAATGGAGAGGTGACATGTTTATCAGTCACCTCCACTTAGTGTGAAACAGTTTATCACACTCTGTCCTGAGGGGCCGTAAGTAGGAGAGGTGAGCAGGGGCGGTCATACCACTGAGTGCCTTCCAGCTGGTGAGGGCCACTGCGGGGGGAGGAGAGAAGGACAGGAAACTAACTTTGCTTATTTCACTGTTATTTAGTCTGTGCTGCAAAGCAAGGGAGGATGCTGACTTGCTCCTGACACTAACTGGGCCAGCTGGCACCAGATTCTGAGACACGTGGACATTATTGATAATGTCTGGCTGACATTTTAGTGCCTTTCTTTGACATTTGTCTCTGTTAGGCTTGAGAAAGGTATCATTATCTTCAGTGTTCTCCCCCACCTGCCATCCCCACCCTGTTACACAAAGCTTGGTGGAATAAAAAGGTCTTTACTTGATCTTTTCTTGACTCTGGATTCTTTAAGAACAGTACGTGAGTGAAAAGCCTGGTTCTTGCAAATGGTGTTAGGTTTCTGGTGTGAGTTATTTATTTACTCATTTGCCAGATAATAGAGGAACAACTGTTGGAGTTGAGGTCAAATTGACATATACATAAGACGTCATTTTAGAGCCACCGGCAGTTGCATGGACATGGGTTGACTGTCATTGACTATGGAACTGTCATCCTATCATGCTGAGGCATATTAAACAGCATGACACTTTAGCAGGACACATCAATTCAGTGAAGACTGATAAAGAGGGAGCTTCACACACGCTAATCCTGAAAGTGTTAGGAAACTGCTTTGTAGCCTATGATTCTAGTTGGAGAAGTGACAATGACCAGTTTGTTATCATAACAAGGGAGAAAGAATTGTTCCCCCAACTGCAAGCCTTCGACGGAAACTTCTGACTTTCCGCTCTTTTATTTTAGGCAGAGATTAAAATAAGTGGGATTTAAGACTACAGGCATGCAGATCTCATCCAGAGCTAGACTAAAAATGGACAATGAGACTATATTGAAGAGAGATGTCCAGTCTAGTATTCAAGGTATTGAGAAAGAGGATAAGAATCCAAAATTAAGCTCTATAGGAATGGGTCATAACCAATTGGAGTCAGCAACAGCAAAGCAAATACGAATAAAACAGACGTAAAGAAAATCTTATTCTCTTTACCCTTTAGAAATAAAGACTATGTCTTTCTCTCGGGAGAGATATTAAAATTTTAAAAGCCATAATTACTATTAACATCTTTTACATTGTGATTTTTTTTTAAATAAAGGAAATGCTTGTCCCTGAGAACTTTATAACACAGTTGTAGCGCAAAGTGTTTTATAACATTGGCTTATTTATACAGGTAAGTGTTCAAAATACGCTCTGAGGCAGAAATCTAGCAGCCGCCAGGAATGAAATTGGAACACAGGTTCAGCGATGCCAGGGCAGCTGGAAGACATTTGGCCTCCCCCACACTGAGGGAGTGCTGGTCACGAGGCGATCTAAATGTGAGGAATTAGGCAAACTAACCACATTTTTTCACTTAAAATTATACTTTCTATTATTATTAATTCTCCGGGAGTGAGCATGGTTGACTGCCTATTGTGTACAGTGATTTTTGATAGGTCACCTTTTTTCCCCCAGCAAATTCATGATTTCTACTTAATGATTTCGATTTATCTCATTTTGTAAGGAAGGAGTCTCTTGGAAACTACGAAGTTATTTTTTAATTACATATTTTGATTCTTGCACTTTGAGCCAGGTCTTGGGCAACAAATCAAGAGACTTTGATCAAAGTCTTTGGAAAATGTAATGTTTTAAGGACACGTTTAATTGGATCACAGTTTGAAGTGGTAGCAAAGTGAGTTTGCCCTTTGTCATAACCGTACCTAGGAATCCTGATCTATATTCCTGATTGCTATTGATTTTTCTAGATTTCATTATAAAATCAATAACTGTTGCACAGGGTAAAATAGTTTACAAGGGTTGCAACATACCGTGGACTTCTGAAAACATACTGAGCTCAGTCAAGCCGCCCCGGTAGCCGATTAGGAGAAAACATCTATTAGGTAAAAACAGGGCAGTCCCATTGACTGCTATTGATTTTCTTAGCCCTGTGAAAAGACAATCAATTAGATAAAGAAGGCTAATGTTACAGCTGCAATTTAATAACCCCTAAAAAAAGAAGGAGGGCTATTGATTCCTGACATGGAATGTTGAGGCTTATTGAAATATACTGAACTTCACCTGTCTTTCAACCAGGCCTGCACAGAGCGAGGAGGCCGGCCTGGGCAGCCCCACCGCCGCCGGATAGAATGCCAATTAGGAAAGCAGGCTCCGCGGCGGTGCCAGGCCTCAGAGATGCAAATGACTCCGAACCGAGGAAGCAGCACAAGCCCATATTGAATACGAAATCACGGAAGCTATTGACAGACGCTGTCTTGGTGGAGGTTGCTTCTTTTCCACACGGAGCTCACCAGAGTACCACCTGTCATCTTCAAAAGCAAAGTCAGTTTTGCCAATCAGCCGTGAATGACAAATAAAGCTTTATATGAAACACAAGGGCATATTATACGCTATTGTGAGCAGTGCTAAGTGCTTGTTCTCTTCAGCAAACACAGGCACCAGACACATGAAATAATTCACCTAATAATGGAGCTATTTAGGAGAAAAACAAAGCAAGGTGTTCTTGTGTGTTGCAGAAGGTACATGAGACAAGAAAGGTTTTCACAAAACCTAACGTAGCTAATGAAAATAAATGAAACGCGGTAAGCTGTCACGATTTGAGAACAAATAAACTTTTGCTAGTTTGGGATTTAGGGAGCCCCAGCTGCTTTTCATAAATAGATGAGCACTTTTATTCATTTTTTTATAGTCCCTAATTGGAAATGGCTAATAGGCCTTGTCCCTTTCAAGTATAAAATCTGGGCTAAAATAGCTCATATAGATATGTTCTTTATGCTTTTCTTTTCTGTAGCATGTATTTGATCCTTTCTCCCTCATTACATACATGCCTTGTTACCAGCAGACAGCTGCCGTTCACAGCAATCGCTGGGGCAGTCAATTATACTTTAAATAGACCTACTTGAGGACAGATGGTGGGGTCTAAACTGTACTGACGGCATACCATGGACAAAGGCTATGTCATTTCTAGCATCTGAAATATTCTAAATATCCCGAGTGGCGATAGAGTTTATATACCTTACTGTCGCGGGTCAAAAGCTTTCTCCAAAATATTTCCAGGATACCAGTGTCCTGTTCCATGAGCCATGACTTAATTACTTAAACGTCTATTGATAAACGGAAGACTGCGCTGTGCTCATTCCCCCAAGTGTATTAAGGTAGCATAAATCAGCATTACAGGGAATCTAGGCTGGTGACCGCACCCTCCTCTCCGTGTAGAGCCGTGGGAACTTGGTGTGTGTGCAGGGTGCTTCTAATTGCTAACGTGGGTGCTAAAAGGTCATGCACTTTCAAGGGGGCCTATTTCTTTAAGGAATTACACATCTGTAAAAATAATTTCACTGATTTGGACACAGAATTTGATTTTAGAATATAAAATCACAAAGTGGTTAAATATGTGCCTTCCTGGAATCATGCTTTGCGCATAGAGTGTTAATGTTAGGAACTCCATTAGAAAGTGTCAGAAGGGGACACACAGCATTGCTGTTTGTAATTGCATAACATGCGTGTGACAGTCAATACATTATTGATTGTCAATCGGTCTGTAATCCACACAAACCTGAAATGCGATGTTTATAGATGCTCCACAGTTATATTTTTAGAATCAAAATTTCAGGATGTAAATATGTTTATCTAATTTATGTATTAAAAACAAAAGCAGTCAGTCTCTTGGAACATCGTACCAAATGCCAATTATTATCTCACTTTGCTTTACAGTCACAAAATATTATGTAAAGGTTATTTATTCTTAAACGTGTGTTTTGCTGTTGAGTATATAAAAATACATCTTTATTTTCATCTATTTTCATATGTGTCTGGGGTAAATGTCACGTATCTTAGGTATTTTGGATGCATCTTCTGAACTATAGTTTGACCCTAAAAGTTTAAGATAACTTTTCCACTGTTAGAGTAGCATAAGTGAAAATAACATATACAGCATAAACAAAATCTAGCTTATAAAGAATAAGAATCTATCAAAAGGACAGTAATGAAAGTACCTATTTAAACATCAAAAATGAGCTTTTCAACCCTTAATACCTCTGTCGGCGATAAGAAGTGGCAATTCGCCACGCCCTAGGCAGGGAAAGACCCCTTCGCTCAGACACCATCCTCAATGCTCTACAGCTGCAAAAACACAAACTTCACTTTAAGGCATGTGGCTGGGGTGGCAACAAGGCCAAGCTACACTTTCAAAACTTCAAAAAGCAGTTTCTAAATGAGTGAGGCCAAGTGGTTCAACTGAGCAGATTCCGAATGTGAAGGGCCGCACGGGCACTGATGCTGAGCAGCAGGACTTGAAATCGGCCCCCCGCCCCCCGTAGCTGTGCCGTTCCAGGTAACCTGCTCACCTCTCTGCCCACCCGTTTCCCCCTAGTTTCTCATCTGTAAAATGCGGACAATGTAAATTTGTTCTTAAGATTGCTGTGCAAATTCGATAAACAATAAGCCAAGAACTTAGAAGAATGTGATGAAAAGGTGTTATCATTGTTATTAAGATTATATTTGTGTGAATTTATTGGCAGGATACCAAAACTTTTGACCTAAGCACACTTGGAAGTGATTTTTAAAAATCTCATCTTAATGGATGAGATTGTGATTTTGATTACATATAGCCAGCTAAACCCCGACTGGTGTGGCTCAGTGGGTTCATCACTGGTTCGATTCCTGGTCTGACCACATGCCTGGGTTGCGGTATTGGTCCCTGGTGGGGGCACGTATGAGAGGTGACTGATTGATGTTTCTCTGTCACATCCATGTCTCTGTCCTTCTCTTTCTCCTTCCCTCCCCTTCCCTCTATAAATAAATAAATAAAACCTTTAAAAAATATATAGCCACCAAAAGTATGATTTGTGAAAAGAGGTTTATAAACTGTTGGGAATTATTGGTATAGCCACTTAAAAATTTGAGGGACTTTAACTTATGGGTGCACTTTGTTTTTATTTCTTTATTTATGTAGCATAAAATAGTATCTATTTTAAAGAAAAAGAAAGGATAAATATATGCAAAGACTGCCCTCCTCATGCATGTGTGTATTCTGGACATGCAAAGAGTGATTGACATTTGATTGATCTGGAACAATATGCTCTTTAAACTGGAACAGAATGTATAGGTGACTGTAAACTTCAGCTAGCAGAGAACTTCTTGACCTGAAGTTGATAACACTGTCTAATTCTGGTTTTATTATAGAATAGTCTGGGCCAATGGAGGCAAATTTCTCAACTTTTCTCTGCCTCATTGTATGAAATTGCATGACTAACGTGAAAATGTTTCCATCAAAAAGTGATAAGACACAGGGTTCCAAAGGAATAGATAAGGGCTCTTAGAGTGGTTGGAATAAGAACTTCAAACATGCCCGCTCTCTTTGGAAAAGGGACTTTCCTCAGGCTCTGCTATTTTGATATAAAGAGATGTTTGCTTAAATCAGTGGTTGTCAATAGGGGATGATTTTGACCAATAGGGGGTACTTGGCAGCATCTGGAGACACTGTGCTCATGAAAATTAGGGGACATGGGACACCTGGGACTAGTGGTTTGAGGGTGAGAGATGGCTAACTACCCAACAGTGCACAGGTCAGCCACCGCCACAAGGAAATGTTGGGTGTTGCCAATCTTTCACCCTCATGCTTTCCCCGCCACACTCCCGCCCTCCCCCCTTCTCACATTCCCTGCAGCACAGCTTGCTAATGCGAGGAGTGAGTGAGCCCATCAGACTGTAAGGAAAACTGTGAATGTGAAGAATCTTACCAAGGGCAATGACCTGATGAATTAGACGGGCAGTGGTGTGAAGAAGTCCAAGGCAGTGTGGCCGTGGAACAGGAGGCCATAGTAGAAAGGGTGAGCATACAACTCTGTCCCTTTTATGTCACGGATATAGGTAAGAACTAAGACAAAATCAGATTTTAGTATATATTCCAGGTCCCGGGACCAGAAGCATGAGTGAAAGTTAGAAAGTGCAGAGTTACAGATTCCTGCTTTTAGCATCAGTTCTCCACTCCCCATTAAGTGAGGGGCTTCGGGAGTATCAACAAACCTACGTTAAAATGAAATAAGAAAAACAGATGAACAAAATTCATAGGTAAGGACTATGTACGGTGGTTACCAGAAGGACGGGTTTGGTGGGGTAGTAAAGGAAAAAGGGGGTCAACTATGTGGGACAGAAGATTTTACATCAGGTGGTGGGTACCCAATGCAATATACAGGTGATGTGTTATAGAATTGTACACTTGATACCTATATGATTTTATTAACCAATGTATCCCAATACATTTAATTAAAAACAGAAACAAATAACAAATAATAAAGTCAAAAGTCTAAATAAATGGAGAGATATTCCATGTTCATGACTTGAAAGACTCAATGTTACTAAGATGTCATTTCTTTGGAAGTTGATCTATGCATTAAACACAATCTTAACCAAAATTCCAACAACTGAGTTTGTGGATATCAACAAACTAATTCTAGTTTGTATGAAAATACAAGACACCCAGGACAGCCAATACAGAATGTAAGAAGAGGGACAAAGTTGGAGTACTAATTCTAGCCAACTTCAAAAACTTCTGTAAATCTATAGATAAATATATCCATTTTTGGTAAATGAATAGATAAATAAGATCAATGAACTGAATAGAATAGAGAACCCAGAAGTAAACTCTTACAAATATAGTCACTTGAACTCTGAAGATTTTACAAAAGCAATTCAATGAAAAAAAAAATCTTTCCAACATAGAGTCCCATAACAACTGGACAGTCAGATGGAAGAAAATTAATCTTGACACAGATCTTAAATCTTTCACAAAAATTAACTCAAAATATATCACAGACCTAAATGTGAATGTAAAACTATAAAACTCCTATATAAGTTAACATTGGAGAAAACGGGCAAACCTGGGTTTGGTGATGAGCACTCAGATACATTAAAAACACGAGCCATTAAAAAAATATAAGTCATTCTTTTGATTAGGTGGATGTCACAAAGGTGATAAATATCTGCTCTGTGAAAGACACGGACTGTTAGCTGAATGAAAAGAGAAACCACAGATCAGAAGAAAATTTAACAAATCTGATAAAAAATTGATAACATACAGGGTAGGACAACAGTTGGTTTACAGTGGTGAGTACACACAAGTTTATTCTTGTATTATTATTTAATTATTGTATTATTTTCCATATGAACGACTGTAAACCTACTTTTGCCCCACCCTGCTTAACTCAACAGTGAAAAAATTAACAACCCAATTAGAAATTGGATAAAAGACCTGAACAAGCATCTCAGCAAAGAATATTTATAGATGACCACAAGGCATTTAAAAAACGTTCAACATCACATATCACTACCAAAAAGCAAATAAAACGAGATCCACTTACACCTAATAGAATGACTAAACTCCTAAATGCTGAGCACACCAAATGCTGTGAGGATGTGAAGCAGCAGGAACTCTTGATACATTGCTGATGTGAATGCAGTAAATGCCGGCCATGTTGGAAGACAATTTGGAAGTTTCCTCCAAAACTAAACATACCCTGAGTATATGATCCAACAACCACACCCCTTGGCATTTACCCAAATGAAACAAAAACTATGTCCACATGAAAACTGGCACACAAATGTTTATAGCACTCTTATTTGTATTTGCCAAAACTTGGAAGCTACTAAGAGGTGCTTCAGTAAGTATAAACTAGATGAATAAAGTGTGGTAAATCCAGAAAATGGAATATTATTCAGTGATAAAAGAAGTCATTCATCCTTGAAAAGACATGGAAGAACCTTAAATTCCTATTGCTAAGGCTAAAAAGACTACACAGTCTGTGCTTCCTAAGATGAGACTTTCTGAAAAGGAAGTACTATGGAGACAACAAAAGAGCTGTGTTTGCCTGGGGTCTGGGGGAAGGGTGGGAAAGAGAGATGAATAGGTAGACACGGGATTTTTCAGATGATAAAACTGTTCCATATGACAGCCTATTAACGGTATATGCCATAAATTTGTAAAACTGCATAGAATGTACAACATGAAGAGTAAACTCTAACGTAAATTATACAGGAGAGGGGAGGAGAAGGGCGCACATGGCAACTTTCCGTACTTTCCATTCAATTATCCTGTAAATCTGAAACCACCTTAACAAATAAAACCTACCAACCTAAAACAAACTTGAAGAAATAGTAGTAAGGAAATCCTTCACCTCTGTTCATGTAACAAGGGCAGGAGAATTTTCCTAGAAGACCCACGACTAATGTCTTCTTCCAGTTCGTAAGAGTTGGATTAGATACCAAAGTCTGTACCTGGCAAAAGGAATGGAAATGCCATGATTGATTTAAACTAAGCAGAGTTCTCCTGGATGTGGAAGGCCCAGGGGCATGTCAGCTCTGTATGTAACCAACTGCGTCTGTCCCACAAGGGATGTCTTAATACATGGCGAAACTATTGTAGGCTTCCCAGGTCCTGGACAGTTAGAATGATAAAAATAGAGAGACTACAATAGTAAATATAAGTAACATTTTCCTCTACTCTTTAGATAATTGTGTGCAGACATTAGGACATAATACAAAAGACCACCTTTGAAAAATACTGTATATAGCCCTCTAACTCTCATCACAGAGTGATGAAGAACATGGGCTTTGGGTCTAATATTTAAGCCTTTAATCCAATTTGAATTTATTCTTGTGAGTGGTCTAAGAAGGTTTGTTTCACTTTTCTGCATGTATCTGTCCAGTTTTTCCAACACCATTTATTGAACGAACTGTCTTTAGCCCATTGTATGTGCTTGCTTCCTCTGTCAAATGTTAATTAACTATAAAGATGTGGGTTTATTTCTGGGCTCTCTATTCGATTCCATTGATCTATGTGTCTGTTTTTATACCAGTACCAGGCTGTTTTGATGACTATGGTCTTATGGTATAGTTTGATATTAGTTAGTGTGATTCCTCCAACTTTGTTCTTCTTTCTCAAGATTTCTGTTGCTATGGGGCCCTTTGTGGTTCCATATAAATTTTTGAAATATTTGTTCAAATTCCGTGAAGAACAACAGTGGAATCTTGAAAGGAATTGCACTGAATCTGTACATTGCTTTGGGTAGCACGGACATTTTAATGGTGTTAATTCTTCCTATCCATGAACATGGTATGAGTTTCCACTTATTTGTATCTTCTTCAATTTATTTCTTCAGTGCCTTAAAATTTTCCAAGTGCAGGTCTTTTATGTCCTTGATTAGATTTATTCCTGGGTATTTTACTCTTTTTGAAGCAAGTATGAATGGGGTCATTTCCTTAATTTCCATTTTGGTGAGTTCATTATTGACATATAAAAATACAACTGATTTCTGGATATTAACTTTTATCCTGCTACTTTGCTGAATTTGTTTATCAGTCCTAGTAGTTTCTTGGTGGATCTTTGGGGTTCTCGATATACAGTATCATGTCATCTTCAAATAAAGATAGTTCTACTTCTTCCTATCCAATTTGGATGCCTTTTATCTCTTCTTCTTGTCTGATTGCTATGGCCAGGACTTCCAGTACTATGTTGAATAAGACAGGTGAAAGCAGACATCATGTCTTGTTCCAGATCTCAAGGGTAATTCTACTTGACCATTCTCACTTTGCTGAGTGCTTTTACCATAAATAGAAGAAAACAAAAGTAGTAAAATCTTGGACAGTGCTCATAGCAATATTTTATCTGATATATCTTCCCAAGCAAGGGAAACAAAAAAAATTAACAAATGGGACTACATCAAACTAAAAAGTTTTTGCACAGCAAATAAAAGGACAACACATGCAGTGGGAGAACATATTTGCCAATACATCTGATAAGGGGTTGATATCCAAATTTATAAAGAAATTACAAAACTCAACACCAAAAAATCAAACAATCCAATTAAAAAATGGACAAAGGACCTGAACAGACACTTCTCCAAAGAGGATATGCAGATGGCCAATAGACATATGAAAAGATGCTCAACGTCACTTATCATCAGAGAAATGCAAATTAAAACCACAATGAGACATCACCTCACACCTGTCAAAATGGCCACCATCAATAAATCAACAAACAACATGAGGATGTAGAGAAAAGGGAACCCTCATGCACTGTTGGTGGGAAAGCAGATGGGTGCAGCCACTGTGGAAAGCAGTATGGAGGTACCTCAAGAAATGAAAAAACAGATCTGCCTTTTGACCCAGTGATCTCACTTTGGGGAATATATCTGAAGGAACCCAAAACACTCATTTGAAAGAACATAAGCATCCCTATGTTCATTGCAGTGTTATTAACAATCACCAAGATATGGAAGCAACCCAAGTGTCCATCAGTAGATGAGTGGATAAAATAGCCCTGGCTGGTATAGCTCAGTGGATTGAGCACCAGCCTGAGAATCAAAGGGTCGCTGGCTTGATTCCCCAGTCAGGGCACATTTCTGGGTTGCAGGCCAGGTCTCCAGTAGGAGGTGCATGAGAGGCAACCACACATTGATGTTTCTCCCCCTCTCTTTCTCCCTCCCTCCCCTTTCTCTAAAAGATAAATAAATAAAATCTTTTTAAAAAATCAAAACACCTATGGGGACTTTTACACAGTGGAATTCTACTTGGCCATAAAAAAAGAAAATTTTCAACAGCATGGATGGATCTGGAGTGAAACAAGCCAGTCAGAGAAAGACAAATACCATACGATTTCATTGATATGATTTCATTTATATGTGGAATCTAATGAACAGACTGAACTAACCAGCAAAATAGAGACAAACTCATAGACGGAGAGCGGGATGACAGCTATGGGGTGGAGGGAGGTGAGGGGGTGGAAGGACGGAGCGAAAAGGGAAAAGGACTCATGGACACAGTGTGGTGATTGCTGGGGGTGGGAGGTACAAAGGGGATAAATGGTAATGGAGAAAATACAATAAAAATTTAAAGAAAAGAATATCGTTTGTCTACACCGCCATGCGTGTACACTATTGCAACAGAAAGAGAGTTCCTTCAGATAAATGAAGGTATCTGTTCAGGATATTTAGTGTACTGAAACAGAAAGAAAGGAAAGTTACCCAAAAGTCTATGATGTGATTTACTTTGGTCAAATCATATGGGCAGGAAGAAGAAATCAGTATTGGCCGACAGATATTCGTATCCTCATTCTCCCACTGCAAATGCTAGGAAATGACTGAAAAATATAAAATACTGGTAGCCCCATACTTTTAGTAAAAGTCATAAAAACGGGTTCACTCTATGGTCCCAGAAAAGGGAACCAGAGCTTAGAGGCACCAGAGAGTCACTGCCCCCCTCCGCCACCTGAGCTGAAATCAGAGTCTAAAACTGGGGGTTCTTGAATAATGTTTGTGTGGTCAGTGGTCCCAGGGATGAGGACTGGGTGGCCAATAGGGAACCAAGTGAAGGGTCAGTTCTTGAGTGGCCACAAGTCTGGGCAACTTGACCCTCTGAGGACCCTTCAAAAAGCCACAAAGTCTGTGTCACAGATTTATTCACTAGAGAATTAAGCTTCGAGATCAGTTTACTTCTGCCTCCTCCCCAGTGGTCAGGGGTGCTCTTCATGGCCGTTTTCTCTCCAGGCTGCGACGAGTGACTCCCAAGTCCATTCCCCCAGGCACCCTGCCCCACAGCTCCCGAGGAGGCCTGGGTCACTAACTGAGAGACGAAGAGTGCACTGCGGTCGGGGGCGCCCACGCAAGCGGGTTGCCACGGCAATGACGGAACAAAGCACAGGTTGAGAGCGGGGCACCGGAGGCATGGTGCTTTCATTCTCCTACTGCTGTGTAAAAATTTGCTACACTTGCAGTAAATTACAACCAGCCCCATTTATTAGGTCATGGTTCTGCAGGTGGGAATCCCACAGGGGCCTGACTGGGCTCTGTGCTTAGGGTCTCACAGGCTGCCAGCCCAGCTGGCTTCCTATCTGGGGAGAAGCTGCCTGAAACGCACCCAGGCTGTAGGTGAAATTCAGTTCACCGTGGCTGGAAGCCTGGGATCTCATCTCCACCGGAGACCGCTCTTTGCTCCCTGAGGCCACAACCAGATTTTTACCTGTGACAGTTAGCTAAGCGACTCTGGCATTGCTGCCACAGCATCCATTTTATCTGGTCAGGTGACAGGGACCTTAAACCGACGCTCATGCAAGCACGCGTTCTCGATAACAGTCCCCAGAGTCACGAGCCATGTATGACCCTGACAGGACTTTCCCAATGGTCCCTGTGACAGTCTACTTCACCTTCCCAGGCCTTCCCTTCTGCGCCCCTTAGATAAGAACCCCACGATGCTTACCGCCACCCCGGCTCTTTTGGTGTGAATTGGTCCATCTTGCCTTAGCCTGGGAACCCCAAAGCACTCCACTCATGAACCCCAGTAAAGGCAGGTACCCCAGATTCTGCCTTTCTCTCTGCCTGAACCCCATCTTGGTCTCCTGGTGTGTCCCCTTGGGGTGTAAGGTGGGCCATGTCCTCCCTGCAGGAACTGTGAGTAACAAACTTCTCTATCTTGATTTCTTTTATGATCCTTTGTTATGTATGCCTCACCATGCAGCACCCAGGGGAGCAACTTAACAAATGGGGACTTAATAGATCCTACCTTTGGTCCATGACCGCCTCTCTGTTGGCAATGGAGAACCTCCCTTGTCGAATTCTCCTCAGGTTTCAAACCTCTAGCTGCTACCTCAGCTACTGGCAAAGGCCTTCTACTTTACCCAGATAATTACCCAGATAATCTCCCTATTTTAAGATCAGCTGATTAACAGCCTTGATTACATCTGCAAATACTCTTTTGCCATGAAACAATTGTGACATTAATACCAAGGGTCTATTCATCCCACAGATTGGGGCAGAAGACTTTCATGAATTCACACGCCCGGACCCTTCATTATGAACTTTCAGAGCACCATGAAACAAAAACTAAAAGTTTCTCCAGCAAATAAACTAGATTATAGTAAAGGAAGGAGAATCCTATTTGCCTCAAATTTCTCACAGTATCACTGGCTACTTTAACCTAGTGGAGAGATGCTTACCAATTTCAGAAGAGACACAATTGTGAATGTAGGCAACCATGACCAAATATATAGGAAGGCCAAGTAAGCACTTAGAACCTGAACAAACTCAGAATGCTGTTAAAGACAGAACTGTAAAACATACACCTCGAAGAGAAAAGAAAAAAAATAAACTAGAGGAAGAAGTTGGATTTAAGAAGCAGTAAAAAGGGGGAAAAGACTAAAACACTGTTACTTGGTACTTCTCAATAACCCGATTATATAAAGTTAATGATCTGGAACTAAAAGCCCAGATAAAATGGATATACTTATTATTTCTAATCGGGTTAGAAAAATAGTTTCAAGGATTGATGGTAGCAATGGTTAATCAGAGAAAGAATAGAACTAGAAAATATAACTTGAAAATCATTCTGAACTGTGCTCCCTGTACGAGACACACTCCAAACCAAAGTGGAAGACTGACTATAAAGCAAACGAAAACAATATGTTCAGCAAACGCTAACAATACAAAAGCAGGTGGTATTTATATAAGAGGTAGAATTCTGGGTACAAAGCTTTGAAAGGCACAGGGAGAAAAATCTATAATAATGTGACAATCATTGACTGAGTGCTCAGTAAGTCCTGGTAATCTTCTCAGCATTCAGTTCTTTGTTATTCGTAACAAAGCTATGAGATCAAGACTCTACTATTACCTTCATTTATAGCTTGAAGATGAGGAAACTGAGGCACAGTGTGCTTACCTGGCCTGCCCAATCACACAGTTATTAAGTGGTAAAGACTCAATTCAGTTCCAGGTGGCCTGATTCCGGAGCTAGTATGATTAAATGGAATAGCATACTCTCTGTCTTCTGTTAATAATAAGGAAAGTTACATACACACGATGAGACACATACACCTTTATGTTTCTAGCCATATACAGTTACAATGTATAAAAAGCAAACCTAATAAAATGGCAATAAGAAGTAGGCAAAGTCACAGAGAGCATATTTTTTAATCAATTTTCTTCAAAATTGTCCAGTCAAAATATAACAATGAAAAACTGAATATGCCTATTGAAATAGTTTCAGGAAATATTATGCATTCTGAGAATGTTGACACTTTGTCATGGGTAAAGTGACAGATGACAATGAGTTATCAAAGGAACTTCCGGTCAGAACCTTAATTCTTAATATAGAGCAACATAGTCAGAAGAAATCCTTGCCCAACATGCAGAAATTGAACTACGGTGTATTTTTAGAATTCTGAGAATCAATAGCAGCTGATTTACGTGGAGAAATTACATGTGAAACACTAGCTGGGGAGCCAGTACGTGAAGCAGCAAAACCGTAACTAGGAAGCGTGCATAGGAAGAGACAGCTCACACCTATGACTTCAGGACGAGAGCCTCGGCTTTTGGAAGAACGGAAAGGATTATTGTCTGCTCGGTCCTCTTTTTTAACAACAAAAACCATCATAAACAAGAATGGTAAACATTATTTTTAGGAAAAGGAGAAAAGTATTGGTGATGATGAGTAGAATTAAGAGACTACAGAAAACAATCTCTATTACTAATGAGGGATTTCTTAACAATGCGTACAGCTTAGATTTTTAAAACTGATGGTAGTGTGAAGGTAATAGGAGTGGGCTTTATTTGACTTAGTTTATTAATGGAGGAGTAATAGTGTAATAATTCTCAAAGTTACATTCATACAAAGTAGATTCCTATTCAAGTTCGCACATTTGTCATTGTTTTCTCTTTTAAATTCTCTACTGCTTTGTATTTATTTGTTTAGACTGGGCATTTTTGTGGTAACCGATGTTTCTTTTTACTTACTCACTTTTGAATTAATAGAGCGGTGAGCTCTGCGAAACTCCTTTGAGACGTAGGACTGCTATGACATTGTTTTCGACACGCTCGCTGACTGTGGGTGGAGAGAGGAGACCTGGGGATGTGCTCAGTATTCGAGGCACGCGAGCCCTTCCTTTCCTAGAGTTTCTCGTGATGTTCCCTCTCGGGGATACTCATCTTGGAGATTCTGATGGCAGTGATAAAATTTCTGATGGAATGATGAAAAATGTACAATTGAAACTGTCTCCTTGGAACTGACCATGTGACATTTCATGTTGCCTGTTCTACAATGTCACCACAGTGTAAGGAGCCACCTTTCCTATTTCCAAACCCAAACTTGTCTCTTTACCACGTGCAGTGGCAGGAAAAAGGCTGCTAAGCCTGGGTCCCAGGTCACCGACAACTTCCTAAAGGATCAGGCTGACCTGTCCAAGAACTCCTCTTGACTGAGGCAGGGAGGGCGAGCTGCAGAACTTCCAGGTGGCTTTTGATGCCGGTGGATCACCTGCAGACAGGACCTTTTAAGGTCTGCCATTACTTTGGATTAGTTTCTGAATCGTTTTGCTGAGAAGAGCTCAGTTCCTGATGGGCAGTATACGGCAATATACGGGGGATGGGGGCGTGAAAAAAGGCTGGAAAGCACGCCCGTCTGAACACAAGTGGTCTGTGCCCAGAGCTCCTGTAGAGCCTGGAGAGCGTTCTCCTGGCGTCTGGGCTCTGCGCTTTTATATGAGATGGAGAAGACGTTCTCCAGGAGAACCAAGAACACGAGGAAGCTACTGAGAGGTTGTTCATTTACCTGATAAAAATACAGAATTTAATTACTCCAGGGCACTTCGGGGTTAGGGGATTCGCTGTTCAATACAATCTTACCACCATGGGGAGCAGCGGAGGAACAGAGCAGGAGAGGGCGTGCCCACGGCCAGGTCGGTGACAGTGCCGGGGAAGAACCAACTCAGATCCCGGCGTTCGTCCTTTATAAGCACAGGAGGGGACTTGCAGCGTGAAGATTTCCACGAACATAGATGGAGATTAATATCCTGTTTTCATTGTTTTTCAGCTACCGTTGTCCCCATTTTCCCTCTGCCACTCTCCGCCGCCCCACCCACCCCACCTCCCACGCTCGGTCCTCCCCTCCTGGTGTCTGTCCATGGGTCCTTTATCCATGTTCCTTGACGACCTTTCCTTTCTTTGCCCCATTATCCCCCTCCCCCCGCTCCTCTGGCCTTTATAGAAGAAAACAAGTGATTAAAAGCTTGCAAAAAAAAAATTAAAGTCCAACTGAGACTTGGAAAGCTCACCAAGATGGGAGAAATTTTCTATTATAATAAATATCGTTTTGGCTTCAGCTTAGAAATTTAGAGTTCTCATTGTTAGTGATTTTTTAAGAGTCTGTAATCAGTTTATTTTTGGCTGTGATCCAAGAGTTATTTGATGTTTTTAAATTACTAAGCAATTGTGATTTAGAAAAATTAATTTTCTGAATTATTTTTCTTGTAGGTAGAAAATATGGTTATGTAATTTGGTCTTTTATAATTTATTAATAGATATGGCAGTTATTTTAAAATAAACATTTGTATTTTATGGCTGCTGGGGAAAGAATGCATTATTTGCTTGCATGGATCAAATATATAAATATGCAAATAGGCAAGGTAAAATTTTAATGTTAAACCAATGTGCTTTTCTCCTTCCAATCTGTTTGCATTAATCCTTACCCATAGATTGGGCAGCAGAAAGGAGTTACTGTATTTTGCTGTGTAAAATGTGTACTTTTTTGGCCCAAATTTTTGAGGGAAAAATAAGGATGCACATTTACATGGATAGAACTAATTCCATGACTATATAAATGTTTTTAATTCTTTTCTTTATGCCTATGCATTCAGGCGTAACTCTAGAATGCACTAACAATATCTGTATGTTCAAAAATAAATGCTAAAATTCCTTTATAATACAAAAAACAACTATTTAAATAAAAATAAATAAAATGTTGCATTAAAAAATTAAAATGAAAAATTTTTGTCCCTAAAAGTTTTGGGCCCAAAATGTGAGTGCGCACTATACACGGCAAAGTACAGTACGTACCTGCTCCCTCTTGGCAGAAATATACTGAAAGCAGGAGAGAGAAAAAAACTAAGTTCAACCTTTGTTTTTTGATGCACCTGATGTTAGTCTTCAGAGTCAAATGAGACCTGGTGGCCCTGGGGAGGCGAGGCAGGTAGGATGGGGCTAACAGCTGGACAGCGAGGCGCATAGTTTAGGTTATAATGACGTCAGCGGCTGAAAGCCACAAATTCGTTTTCAGATTTCCAGCACAGGAGACGTCATTACATCTAGCCGGCTTTTCCGATTCCTTCCACTGAACCCACTCTAGCAAAACGAAACCGAGGGAGGATTGTCAAGATTCGGGAACCACTGGCACCATCCTCGCGACTTCATCTGCTAATTCAGGCAACACGCGCATTGATCACAAGCCACACTAATCTGCTGGGGCCCGGAGACCAGCTCTGCCTGCCCCAGAGCCTGGAAACCTCCGCTGCTGTCCGAACCCACAGAACTGCGAAGTGCTTGCTGTCAGCAGGATCAACAGTGCAACACCCCGCTCCCCACTCAATTGTTCCCTAGTTTTATTCCCATCAAAGCCTTGCTCTGAATCATCTGGCGGGTGGAAACTATATCAAATGACAAGGAAGGCTGTAAATGTCAGGCTTCTTTCCACTCTGTGTAAATAGTGAAGGACTTGCAACTCAGAGAGGTGTTACCTCCTGGTGAAGGGATGTTCCAAAATGTCGGAGTCGATCCAAATGACAGGTGCCCACTAAGGCCGATTTCTTGATTGTCAGCATCAACAAAGCCCTGTTTCTATTGTTTAATATCAACATACACAATTGTGTCATATGTGAATTCAAACAATTTTACTTCTTTTGAATTTCTATGCCTTTTATTTCATTTTCTTGCTTTATTAAACTGGTGAAGACCTTTGATAAGTGTCTGGACGGAGGCAGAGAGAGTAAAAATGTTTGCCTTGTACAGAATATTAGGGGCAAACCGTTCTGTATTTTGTCATTAAATATGATGCTACTGTAAATTTTTATAGACTTCTCTGTCGGGTTCAGAAAGTTCTCCATCTAGTCATTTGGGGGTTTTGTCGTGAATGCATGTTGAATCTTTTCAAATGCTTTGTAGTATCTATAAATAGAAACCATGTTTCTCCCCTTTATTCTGTTGATTTATTGATTCACATTTATTGCTTCTTGAATGCTACTCTATTCCTGAGATACATCCCATTTGGTCAGAAACAGTAACTTCTATATATTTCTATTTGCTACTATTGGGTAGCATTGTCTTATTGTTTGCATTTATGCACAGATAAGTGAATCTGAAATTTCTTTTCTTATCATATCTTTATCTGGTTTTGGTGCTGGGATAATTCTGGCTCACACAATATTTGAGAAATGTTCCTACTCCTTCCTTTTTTTCCTTTAAGCATTTGTGTATGGTTGGTATGAACTGTTTGATAGAATTTACCAGTGAAGCTGTCTGGGTCTTTACTTTTATATGCTAAAACTTTTAATAACATATTTATTTTACTTAATGGACACAGCACTGTTCATTTCTTCAACTTTTTCTTGAGTCAGTTTTGATAACTTCTGTTTTTAAAAAATCTGTGCTATCCATCTACATTTTTTAATGCATTGGCAGAGAGTAGATTGTAATATTTCCTTGATTTCTCTTAATGTCTTTAGGACCTCTAGTGGTCCCCTGCCCTTTTCAACAACTGATAGTGACAATGTTTGTCGTTCTTTAGTGTTTGCCATTCTTTTAGTGTTTGCAAACACTAAAGCTATAGATTTTTAGTTTTATTAACCTTAACAAACACTATAAATCTCCCTGTAAACACCACTTTATCTGTCTCCAACAAATTCATATATGTTTTGTTTTTAGTATCACTTTATTCAAACCCTGGTGCAGTTGCCGACACCGACGTGGCCACGGCTTTGCTCATGTAACGTATTGGTTCTTCGTTTTCCCTGGCTACTTTATTTCACGCTCCTGGTCCAAAGACCTAGACATAATTTCAATAAAGCTGGGCCAGAGAGAAAGCACCAGAACATACAGTTGTAATCTGTAACCCACTTAGATAATGATCTATTGTCTCTCTGTCTAACTTTAGCTCTATTTTTATAATAAATTATTACCCAGAAATATACCCAATCAATCATAAAGTAGAGCTTTAGTGAACATAACTCAATGTCCTTCAGAAAGACCTACATTTGCCTGAATTCTAGACCCAAGCAAAGACTTCTACTGCTGGGTGTTTCTGTGACAAGAAATTTAGCCACATCAGGATACTGGCACTTTCACGAATTTACATGATCTAGAATTTGGTCAGAATATCATTTTATAATAAATCAAGTAAACCTTTATTTTATTAAGTATTTTTGAAAGTGACTATATTCTCTCTTTTCTAAAGAATAAGAATATTATAAAGGTGAACTTACGTTAAGCATTTTTGGCTGACTTTCCATTTGTCCTTGGACCCTAGACCTTCTTTTGGTGAGCATTCATGAAGGCTGGCAGAGTTTCACAGGGTGGGCGCTGACTTAGCACATCACCAGGGGAGCGGCATGGTCACTCTCTCTCCAAACCCATCACTGAAGTTCAAAATATGAAGAAGAGCAGCCAGCTTCCTATCAGACCTATTTTTAAGTTTTAAGTGGTTTTCATTAAAATCCTAAAGAACGGCAAAGTTTAGGGATACAAAAATTAAATTATGATTTGTCGAAATGCATTCTCATAACTTTACTGTACAGAAATCTAGAGTACTGATTCACCATGAGAGAATATGTGTGAAAGGACATTGGAAAACATTTAATATATAAACTCACTATCCTTAGTCCAAAGTATATTTGATAAAATCTACCCAGTACTTTAATGTTTATGCATAAGTAATTTTTTTGGAGAACTTGGAGGTGTTTATACACGGGAGCCCATGCAGTGCTCATCAGAGACAGTGGGGGTCACACAGCGCTCTGAATGGGGTACGGGCATCTGCCCTTTCTACTGTTGCTAGAGGCCACAGGATGGAACCTACATAGGTGTCAGGAGACCAAATACCCCACGTCACAGCAGGTATAAAAGAGAAACAAATCCTTTGGCTAAATTCTTTGGCTAATCCCTTCACCTTCTTTCTTCCAGTCTCCCCCACTCTGTAAATAAATAAAGTCAAGGAAAGAAAAGAAACAAATTCTGACTACTTTCAACAAGTGGACAACCTGGCATGCGGGCACTGGTCAGAGGGGTCAGAAAAGAGGGTATCGGAGAGCATCCTAAACTCAGACGCCAAAACACAAGATTTCCTACAGGTGATTCCCAGAAGCAGGTGCAGCATAATTTATATGTACACTGTTCGTGTGGTTAGAGACTAAAAACACGAAGACACAAGGATATTAACCCTGAGTGTAGCAAAGTATAGTGAGATCGGCTTAACTAAAACACAAACTGCAAATCTTTAGCTCAGCCGAAGCACCTAAGGGACCTTCTCCTACAGTTTTTGGGTAGAGGGGCCGGTGAGGAGCATTTAAGCTCTGCTGCCCATGACTTGACTTCCTGCTCGCAGGCAGTGAGAGAGCCAAGTCCACCGGATGGACAACAGTGACAGCCAACAGCAGCTCCCTCTCACGATCTAGCCATACGCCAGGTCTTCCTCCGCCGGTAACGAAATCTGATATAAACTCTCGCTCTAATAACTGCTATTATTACACACAGAGAAAAATGAATAGACGCTCAGCGTTCTTGAGTTACTGCTTTGCTTAGGAATTCAAGTTTTCACTCTGTCAAAGTGATGCATCTACAACTGACTTCTAAAACAATCATAAGCCTGTCAAGCAATATATAACATGTATATCAGAGATGTCCCCATTTTCAAGTTAATTATATCATTTACAAAACTGATGTCGTTTCTTCATTTCTACTATGTGTTTGAACCTAATTTGGTAACATTTTAAAAGATATTCAAAAATACCATTCATGCATCCAACATAGCATAGGATCCTTTCCTTTATTTGACAGTTTTGACAGATATTATTGATTTGGGCAGAAACTGCAGCTAACCAGAAGGGGACAATGTGACAGTTTTATGTAACAAAAGGCACAGTGTCATGTCAACTGAACTAAATGTGGTACAAAGTGACGGCAGGACAAGAAATCCTTTCAGGCTTAATTTTCTGCTTCATTTTTTTTTTCTGCCACCCATACATAAGGCAGTGCAGTAGGTGACACGAATTAGCAGGGCGGGGCCCAAGGTCTTCCCCTGCCTCTGTGGCTGTACTTGACTTCTCCCAGCACAGAGTGGCAATTATCTTTCAGGTGAATGAACGAGAAGAGCAGCTTATGGTAATCAAACTACCCCTATCGGGGAAAATATATCCCTTATCAAGATGCTTTATATATTTCACCTAGGTGGCTTTTCGGGAAAGATAAAAGGAAAAAGTCCCCATCTGCTAGGTCATGCCTACAAGACACACTCTGTCAAGCCTGAAAAGCCGCACAGCTCAGCCAGTGGGACACCTATAATTGCGACGTGGGGCAGCCTGCCGCCTGCTGCAGCGCATTGTTCTGCTAACACAAAACCGAATGGCAACGGTGGCTCCAGGCTGTGAGTGGGTAAAGTGCAACTTTTCAATTTGGCTCCTCTGAGGCTCCAGCATTGTGTGGATGCGTGAGTGACATAGTCGGTCCTCCTCGGGGCTCCGCAGGCTGAATCGGTCGTGCTGAGTTAAGCAACGAAGGGGGACATAACCTTAGAAGTCCTGTCATTTTTCCCTCCTCATTCAATCTGCGTTTAATCAATGCTAGTAATTTCTTGTTTGTTTAAGTCTTCTGTCCAATGGATCTTGAGGATTTCGAAGTAGCACACCTTCACCTAGACCTTCCCTACCTTTTGAACTTCAACGACTACGTCCGAATTGCTGTCTACGCACGTGGTGTGTCACCTCGGTGTCCTGCTGGTTCCTCCTCGTGTGATTTCCCTGGTTTATACTTTTAATGGAGCTTGGGGAATCACGTTATCTGACTCATAACCTAGAGAAAAATTTTAAAAGAGAGAAAACCTCACAGACAGCAGCAAGAATAATAGGTGAACTTCTAGACTATTGACAAATGTATACGAAATTGAAATAATACCTGGAAGTAGAAAGAACTCTTTGGCGGGTTATCTGCTGTTCATTCTGTGCTAATGGCTTGAGGGTTCACGTTCAGGCTATCACCATTATTGGGAAGAGTCAGTAGTAACTTATGCAAGTTCAAGGTCTCTATTGATCGGTTTAGCCAGTCTTAATCCAAATCCATCTTCCTCTCCACTCATAGTGATTAAATAAGTCTGACAGAGCTTGACACTGAGTCTCTGACTTTTTTGTTTTTAAAGAAGTGCTGATCTAAACATTTTATTACCTGTCAGTTGTCAGGCTAAAAAGCAAGCTATAAGATCAAATTTTAAGAAAATGGATTTACTCGAACATGCAATTAATTAAATGCCACCATAACAAAGAGTAGTGACCATGGTATTAAATATAAAAAAAGGCCTTGGTATTTTTTCAAGATTATTCTTGCTGAAATGTCAAATAAAAATAGACCTACATAAAAATGTAAGAGAAAGTCAACTAGATAGGTACCTTTATGGTGGATTCAGGAGTGGTTTGAAATAACCTGAAAAGACTTAACATTTAAGATTTCTTAAAAGGCAGAAAAGCTGTAAGAAGAAAAAAAAATAAACCCTAAGATAAAAATGAGTTAGATACATTTTTGTAAAAATAAAAATGTACCAAGTTTTTATTTTAAAATTAGCCTTGGAAAAATCTGGAATACTGAAAACTTGTATTTAAACTTGAGAAGAATTTCAATATGTAATTTCCTAGTGCAGCTTCCTGAGTTGAAGAAAATAATAAAAAAGATTTTGGCAATAGCTGGATTATTTGAAAGTTCCCTAAAAATTGGATGCACAACCCATGTATATATTATCCAGAGAGCTGGGGAGAATGAAGTTATTTAAGAAGTACGATATGTTTGGCTTTTCTTTATTCTTTCATTCTTTCATTGAGCTCTACAGTGCACAGGGCATGGTGATAAGATAAAAGGCAAGGAGCTGACAATCTACTTAAATTATGTGAAACGGACTTTTGCACAGCAAAGGAAATAATTGGCAAAATGAAATGACAACCCACAAATGGGAGAACATATTCCTGATACATCTGATAAAGGGTTAATATCCAAAATTTATGAAGTACTTATAAAATTCAACAGCAAAAAAACAAACAACCCAATTAAAACGTGGGCAAAGGACCTGAATAGACACTCCTCCAAAGAGGACATACAGATGGCCCATAGATGTATGAAAAGATGCTCAATATCACTAATCATCAGAGAAATGCAAATTAAAACCACAGTGAGATATCACCTCATATCTGTCAGAATGGCCGCCATCAATAAATCAACAAACAAGTGCTGGTGAGGATGTGGAGAGAGGGAACCCTGGTGCACTGTTGGTGGGAATGCAGACTGGCGCAGCCACTGCGGAAAGCAGCATGGAGACACTTCAAAAAATTAAAAATGGATCTGCCTTTGGACCCAGCAATTCCACTTCTGGGAATACATTCGAAGGAACCCAAAACACTAATTCGAAACAACACAGGCACCCCTATGGTCGTTACAGCACTATTTACAACGGCCAAGATTTGGAAGCAGCCCAAGTGTCCATCAGTAGATGAGCAGATAAAACAACTATGGGACTTCCACACAATAGACTACTACTCGGCCATAAAAAAGAAGAGAGCTTCACCCTTTGTGACAGCACAGATGGACCTGGAGAGCATTATGCTAAGTGAAATTAGCCAGTCAGAGAGAGACAAATACCATATGATATCACTTATATGTGGAATCTAATGAACAAACTGAACTAACAAGGAAAATGGGGACAGACTCATAGATGGAGAGTGGGATGACAGCTAGTGGGGCCTGGGAGGTGAGGGGATGGAGGGATTGATCGAAAAGGAAAAAGGACTCATGGACGCGGACAACACTGTGGTGATTGCTGGGGGGAGGAGGGTATAAGGGAACTAGATGGTAATGGAAAAATTTAATTAGAAAAAGAAAAAGAAAAAAATAAAGGAATAAAATTTCACCATTATAAAATGCTTCAAAATTCCTGGCTGAATGTTGTTTACTATGAAAATCTTCCCAGCATGGGCTAACAGGGGGAGCTCCGTACAAACCCCTGCCTTCTGCACCCCATCTGTGGTTTGCCGCATCCCAGCACCTCCCCACTGGACAGAGGTCTCTCAGGCTAAAATGAAGGAAGTGAGAGCCGAGACACGATATAATTCAAAACTAAGAGAACAGAAGCCCAGGGCCATGTATGAAGCCAAGAGAAAAAGCCTGGGGGATGACCCAGAAGTCTCCTGAGGCAAGACAGCCATCCCTAATGTGGAGGGGGGCTCTCTGAAACCCCGGGGGGGGGGTTTGAAGGCAGGGTGGGAGTCACCAGGAAGGGACCAAGGGGGACCGTGAGGCCATGCACTAGTTGTCACGTGCTTTATGCGCCTACCAGAACACAGGAAATGTCACAATCCACCTGACCTACCTTATGGTTTAACGCCCACCTCTTTGATGATCCTTTTCCAGTCTCCTCTGTCCTTCTCAGGTAGAGTCCTTACTTCCTGCAGAAAGTCTTTTCATTCTTGGTTTTATACCCTATTACAAACTCAGCTGAGCCCAAGTTTAGGAAATAAATGTTTCCTCTGGTTTTCAGGACTGATGACGAACTCAAGTTTTAGGTTTTGTCTTAGCTCAGCTCTCTCCTGTCACAGTGGCCTCTCACAAGTCTGTTGTTACTTTCCAGTCCATTAAATACTTGCAGACTTTTCTCTATAGATATGTGTGTATGTGAGTGTCTGTATGTGTGCCCCCTTTGTTTAATGCTAAACGTAACTACATCAGAAATGAATGATCTATTACCAATGGGATAGACTAAACCTTCTCACATTGATATTTAATCAAAATTAATCAAAACTGAGCTTATATGTCTCAAGTATAAAGGTATATCACTTAGAAAAATTATATTATTTTTAGGTTCAAAACCATTATCTTTAGAAATGACTCTTGTGTTATGCAGAAGTTCAAATTATGGGCCAAAAAAAAACCCAAACCATTTGTGTAACTAAATCTGACTACATCCCATTTTTTGCTATTTCTTTGAACTATCTGAGAAGAGCAGTTGATCCGAAAGGTTGAGTCCTTCAGGAGGCAGAGAAGCAGGACGCCGAAGCCCAGATTCTCAATCAGTTCCCTCAGAAGGTCAGAGCGGGTTGGGGCTTTGTCTCAGTTGGAGGCATGACAGAGTTCCCTGAGAGGATCTAATTGGGACGTGCCCCCCTGCCACGGCCTCGGCCACTGCAGCCAATGAGCACTGCCTCGCTCACCCACCCAAGCACTTCGGACCGCAGTAAGAATGACTTCATAGAGTAGAGTGGGTTGTTGACCCCAGGTGGGTGGTTTTTCTCTTAGTTTCAGACCAGTTGTTGTCTGGCCCTCATTTCTTCCCTGTTTCGAGCAGCACCAGGGAGTTTCAACACTAATCAGAAAGCACTCAAAGTGCGGGCAGTCCAAGTCTGGGGCCCGTGCTCACTGGTAAAGAAAACATAGCCTGAAGATCTGCTAGATAAAATTAATTTTTACCGTTAGTAACAGATTGAGTTTCTAGCAAATAAAATGTTCTAAAGGATAGTAAAGTAGGGAAGGGGTGAGAAATACGTCCTCGGATTGGAAGCAACCCCTTGCTATTCATTCCTTCATTTATTTATGCGGCGTGTCACCAATAACCACCTCGCCAAGCACTGGCCTTGCTGACAGAAATGCAGCAGTTGGTAGGGACGATCCCTGCCCTTAACAAAACATCACAAAACGTCATCAGAAACATTTTAAAAGGTCTCAAGACATCCAGGAATAAACACCTCTATTTAAGGTAAATTGGTTTGGAAACAAATGCCAGAACAATTCGAGGAGGAAACCAGAGTCAACATCAGTGCTGGGACACCTGGAAATCTACACACAGGGAATGAAGTGAGGCCCTTACCTCCCACCGGACATGAAACTCACGTGAGTCACAGACCTACGAGCAAGGGCTGGGGCTGGAAAGCTTTTAGGAGAAAGTGCACGCTGACATCTTTGTGACTTTGGGTTGGGCAATAGCTTATGAGATGTAGCAGCAAAATACAAGAACAAAAGAAACGAGATAAAACGAACTTTCTCAGAGTTACAAACTTTTGCGTTGCAAATGGAACCATGAAGAAAGTAAAGACAACTCACAGAAGGGGAGAAAATGTTTACAAATCAAATACATATACATAATTTACAAATAAAAATATGTATATATTTACAAATTATATATATATATATAAAATTTATCCTCACTTGAGGACTTTTTTTTCATTGCCTTTTTTAGAGAAGAGGAAAGGAGAGAGAGAGAAACATCGATGTGAGCAGGAAGCATCTATTTGGTTGCCTCCCGTGCGCGCCCAGACCCGGGACTGAACCCACGACCCGGGCATGTGCCCTGACTGGTAATCGAACCTGTAACCTTTCAGTTATGGGGTGATGCTCCAAGCAACTAGGCCACACTGGGCAGGGCTACAAATTTCATATTTGATAATGGACTTGTATTATAATTTATAAAAGGCTTTTACAAGTCGATAATAAAAAGACCACCAAATCAGAATATGAATAGATATTTTACCAAAGAAAATATAAAATGACCAATAAGCACATGAAATTTGTTCAAAACATTTCTTAGTCATTAGAGAAATCCAGATCTAAACCATGAAATATCACATCACACCCTCTAACCAGTGTGACTAAAAACAGGGGCACCAATAACAAGTGTCAGAAAGAATGTGGAGAAACTGAAACCATCACATACTACTAGTGGGATTTTAAAATGATGCAGTTATTTTGCAAAGTAGCTTGGTATTTCCTCAAAAGGTTAAATATGTAGAGTTACCACAGGACCCAGCAAGTCCACTGCTAGATAACTACCCAAGAGTATTCAAAACATTTGTCTGAAAAAAAATTTGTACACAAATGTTCACAGCAGTACCATCGATAACGGCCAAAATGTGGAAAAACTCACGTGCCTATCAACTGATAAACATAACCAAAATGTAGCATCTACATGAAGTAGAATATTACTCAGCCCCAGAGAGGAATTACTGATGCAGGGCACGACTTGGGTGAACTTCAAAAACATTATGCTAAATCTCACAAGAAACCGTGTATCGTAGGAGTCAACTTGTACAGAACACCCAGAAAAGCATGGCCACAAGGGCGGAAAGCAGGGTAGTGGGTGATAACCAGTGCTGGCGGGCCTGGGGCTAAGGGGGAGTGACTGCGGGCGGGCCGGGGCTTACTGCTAAAATTAGATAGTGGCTCCGGTCTTCTGATTAGGGAAACTCTACCAGCTCCCTGTTATGGTTCATAATCCCATTCTTGCTGGACCACAACTATTTCAATAAATCTATTTTAAGCCTCCTTGACAGTAAAATTATGTGATATACTAAACCTATCAGATTATAAATTCTAACTGATTAAGCTTAATGATATATGAATTATATCTCAATAATGGTTTTTTTTAATTACAGAGAAAAAATGTTTACACAGGCGAAAAGTTACATTACATATAAAGGACCAATGATAAGAATGACAACTGATTTTTTTAATCAGAAAAAACAGTCGACGAAAGACAAGATCTGTAAATACTAAAAAATATCAACTGGAAAAATTCAGAGCACAGTCTTTCAAAATAATTCCATATAACTTTTAAGTTGCTTGTACCGTAGCTACATATATCATCCAGAATATCTAGATAAATGTTAAAAACTCCAAAAGAATAAGGATATTTGACAAATAATACAGTTATATTTTTACAAAAGTATGCATACATTTGATCAATTACAACTAAAATAATTATATGACATTTCCTGTCAAAACAAATCCATAACCTTTGCAAACTCCCCCAACTCCCTATTAGAGTCCATCATTTCACTCTCTTCTTACTGTAACCATTCAAAAAAAAAAAAAATCTATTCGCAACTCCCTGGAGAGTGAAATAGTAACGCCAGGTAGTCTGAATTTTAACCAGTAGAATTTGTTTTTCTCTTTGGGGAAAGTAGCGAAAATGTGGAGTATGAAATAGCTTGGTTTTTTCTTTTTCTATAACTATGTACAAACACTGTTAGTTCAGAAGGCACAGGAATGGGTTTTACAGTAAAGAGCTACGAACTTTTCTAGAATGTAATACTCCTTTAATGTCAAAAATGAACCACAATCCCTAGATTGCAAGGCCACGCAACTGGAGTACTTGTGGTCTGTGCACGCTTTGGAAATGCATGTACGCTCAGTGCTTCCTGTGTTGTGTGGGTGTCATGTAACCCTGCCAGGTGAGCTAAGAGTTAGTGGCTGGGTTTGTGTTATTTATAAATACATCCCCCTGGAGGAGGCAGTTCCCTTTCTTCAGGTATCACACGTGTGGCAGCCAGAAAAGGGCACACAGCACACAGAGGTCCCAGGTCCCTCCTTAAAGACTGGGAGGGACAATGGTCAGCAGATGAATTAGTGAGAAAGGGGCTGTGCGAGCCCACTCCAGGCAGGGGAGTACCGCAGCACTCCCGGTTCCGTTTAGTAATATTTGGAAACCCCCTAATTTAGGAAATAAAACTTTAGGAGCCAGGGTGTTAATAATAGAAGCAGCAAAATGTCGTTTTCACTTTTAACAGATTAGCAATACCTCTATCAGAGAAAATCTTTCAATGCCAGCAATTAAAACCCAAGGGAGAACAATGCTTTATGCTGGCATGTGGGACGTCCGTCACACAAAACTTTCTGTTTTAAAATGGACGGAAGAGGAACCCAAGTTCCAGAGGTTGAATAGAGATTTAATTTTATAAAATTGTGAGCAATTCTTAGTTATTAAAGCTGAATTACTCAAAAAAGCAAAATCCCTGTGAATTTCTGTTTGCCACTGAAATGAAAAATGATTTGCTCTGAGAAACTGACTGCCAATATTTTCAGCTCAGCTCGATTTCTGTGATGAGTAGCAATCGGGAGGGCTTCGTTTTACTTTATTTATTTATTCTTTTTAGTGACTTGAAGGGCGTGATTTGTTTCAGTTTCATTTTTCAAAACAAGTATTGATCGCTTCCCCCTAATGAAATATTTAGCGCTTCTCAGACGGAACGTGCAATCTCTCTCGTAACTGCACTTCATATTGTGCATCCGTGGAATGAAGCTTCAGCGGCTTAAATTTACTTTGTTTCCACGAGCCCACTTCTAACATTGTGCTCAGCTAAGCTTTGCAAAGACTAAGTCTGAACCCGTCACGAGGGGCTTCCTAATGAAAGAGTGTTAGGTTTTACCCTAAAATATGTTCAAGTGATCTATATAAAACTGCATAAAAATCATATTTAATTTCTCATTTTCTTCCATTTCTGCTTTTGTCCACCTCAACCACTGCTCACACTGAAACTGGACCGCCTGTCCTAACAGACAAATCTCCTATCACTTTGTTGCCCGCGAGGTGGCTTGTCACCCGACCGAGCCACGGACCCCTTGCTTAGATGTACAAGGCTCTTCAAGGTCTCCTTCTTCTTCTTCTTCTCCTCTCCCTCTAGAACTAAACTCCAGCCACAATGAACTACTTACACTTTCTTGAAACTATGTATGACTATTGAATTGTGGGATTTTCTGCGAGGGATAAATACTTTCTAGAATAACTTTCAGCCTCCTCTTGACCTAACTCTGCTCAAAAAGCACCCCGTTCAGAAAGCCTCCCTTTCCCCACATTGGCTTAGCATCTCCCACACAGCACTCATTCTGGTGGCCGATTATTTACTGAGTGTCTGCTATGTGCAACGCACCGTCCAAAGCCTTGGGGCACAACAGCGAATGAGAAAACACCTTGCCCTTGTTATTCTTACATTTGGAGCAAAGCAACAAGTGTACCCTTAACCTTATATGCACCTCCATCATGTTCTAAGTGCCTGTTTTTCTCTCTCCCCTAGTAGATAGTAAGCTTCTTGAGTATATAGGCTGTCTCATTTGTCATTTTGTCTTAACAGCATTTATCTCAGTAACTGGTACGGTAGGAAACTCATTAATGTTTGTCATGAATGAGTAAGTGACTATCTCAATGCTTTACCGCCAACCACACGATGCAGTAACAGTTTCACGCAGGATCCGTGACCTGTGTGTAGTGACAAGCAGCAGAAGACATCCTGAAGCAGCTGCTCTTACTGATGTAGAGGTTGTCAAAAGTCTGTTTGTCAGGAAGCTCTGAAGTGAAAGCTACTGTACCTCAAATCTACTTTGGTAAGTGTTAACAGGGGTAGCAGTAAAAACTGACAGCATGACTAAAAGTCATTAGGCATGACTATGGATAAATTGTTTAACGTACACAACTCTCCTGATCCTTGCAAGCACCTGCTGAGGTAGAACGATGATCTCTTCTTACACTGATGGAGAAGCTGATGCCAAGAGAAGAGATTTGCCTGAATTATATGTGTAGTAAATGCTAAAGCTGGCCAAGAACTCTGACAGACATTAGAGCTCTGATAAATTAATTTCTTTAATTATATGTTAGAGGTAGGGCATACAGTTAGTGATAAAATACTTTGCTACTTGCTAGCCTAGGGAGAATACGTTAACTTCAAGCCTCAGTTTCCTCAATGGCATGACAAAAATACACAGGGACATGACATGGGAAATGAATGACACCATCTCCTGACAACACTTGGCACAGTTGTTTTTTTTTTCCCAAATCATAAAAATCCTCTGTGATGCAACGTTGTTGTGAAACATTAACCACGTGGGTGACACTTTCTACCACAAAGCACATGATATTGTCCTTCTGGAATGAGTCATTTCAATGTTATTGCTTAAAAATATGAAAAGCTCTTACTAGTGAACTTTAAAAAAAAAAGCCTGTTTATTTATTGTTACAGCTTCTATATATTCCTTCACCAGACTCTCACAGTGGCTCGTACAAAGTAACTATAATTAAATGCTTCTTGAAATGGAAAAATAAAATAAGTATAGATGCTTATTCAAATGAAGAATCCATCTAAGTCTACTATCAACTACCTTAATTATTTAGATAAATCTCAGAAAGAAAGGAAGTGGTGCACTTACAGGAAACAGCTTCATGGCTAAATGATAATTACCCGAGCGTGTGTGGTAGTGCCAGTAAATTGGCAGTGGATTCTGAAACAATTATAATAAAGCAGGCCGAGAAGCACCAAACGAAGCATGACTGAAAGGCCCACCACCCAGACTGGTGCTCTGGGGAGTGAGCTGGGTGACAGCGTTATCTATGGCACTGCTGGGGATGGTCACATTTCCGCACAATGGGTCATCTCTTTTTATCTTTATCAAAAGCAGTGGCTGATTTTTTTCCCAATAAAATAAATGTAGTAATTTCCCGATTTCACACTTTGTACGAAAATAGAACATACGTAGGCTGAACGCTCGAGTGGAGTGAGCCAAGCTACTTCTGACTTCACAATGAAACCAGGGGGCGATTACGCGGACATTGCTGGAGACCAGCGATGTCTTTTGTAAGAATGGCTCTGTGTAAAGAAAATTTCTATTTTTTTCATTTTCTAAATCTAAGTATGGTTTGTAGATAATGTTATATTAGTTTCAGGTGTACAGTACAGTGGTTTGATATTTTTGTACCTTACAATGTGATCACCACACGAAGTCTGGTTATCATCTATCACCATGCAAACTTATCACAATATTTCTGACTATATTTCCTCTTCACTGGTTTTACCTATACTCCCATTGGCTTCTGGCAATCTTGAGTTTGATCTCTGTCTCTATGAGCCTGTTTTTGTTTGGTTTGTCATTGGTTTTAGTTTTAGATTCCACACAGAAGTGAAACCAAAAGGTACTTGTCTTTCTCTGACTGTCTGAATTTTTTAGTAAGTTAATAGATACTTGGGATGAAGTCTCTAATTTTTGGAAGCTACTGTCCAAATGTAAAGTGGCATGGGACAAACTCATCTTTATAGAAATAAATCAAAGTGTCTCTTCAGAGTCCATACATTCCTGTCTCCTTCTTTTACTTTGCTAAGGACTCTTACCTGCTCACAATTTCTCCGAAATGGATATTTGAAATCAATGCCTCTATTTATATTTAGATTTCTCTTTGTTGGTCATGATTTGTAATGAAACTCTTTACCTAGATTCAATAAACCTCTCCAAACAATGCCACAGATACACGCGTGGGCCAGCCGGTCCCCACTTCATAACTGCTGATCTTCTTGGGTAGAGACAAGAGAGTTAACACACTTTGAAGTAAAGATACCGGTAGCACTAATGTTACAGAGAAAAATCATGCAATAAATAATAGAAAAGGCAAACAAAGTAAGTGCCAACAATAGTGGACATGGGAGAAAGTGATCAGGCAAAGAAGTAGTTTCAAATGTGTGAGAAAGAAATCGGCATGAAGCAGATAAAGAGTTGAATTTTTGGTGTGCAGAAAAGGGGTGTGGGTATGAAAAGACTGAGAGAGGGTTCAGTCTGAGAGAGAGAAGGAAATGCTCTCTCGGTGGTCATAGCTGGTGCACACCCAGAAGTACCAAAACTATGCGTGGATTTGGTGGTGTGGAAACCACATGGAAAAACAAAGCAGAATGGAGAAGAGGAAATTTGGAATACATTTTAGTGCTGTTTTTGCCATTTTGAAAGGGTGATTAAACCATGAAGTTTAAGGTGTTTGAAAAACCAGGAGAATCTCAAATAAGATTAATAAGAAAGAACAGTAGGAAACAGAGAGGACTTGCGAGTGATGATAGGATTCAAGTTAGGGTGACCTCAGGATGTTGGAGAAACACCGGACACCACACCCTCATGAGCAGAGAAGGCACTGACAGCAGACAATTGGGGGCTTCAGGTAAAGCAGTGAGAAGGGGGCTGCACAGGTCTCCTCAGTCTCCTGGCACTTTAAATGCATAGAAATGGAATATAATGACAAAATTATAGCTGAATTAAAGAGCAAAAATGGGAACACCCTGGGAACCAGAAATAAAGACCAAATTTGAATTTGATATAGGAGTGAGCACTGAAGCCAAGCAATGCATCGTGCGCTAGAATGACAGGCATATTGGGCTTAAGAGCTCTGGGGGCTGGAAGTTTGAAGTCTATGTAACAACTGAGATGAGGGCTATGTCTTTGGCAGCTGAAGAGCTGGAACTTTCTACGTGCAGAAAGCCAGGAGCTCAAAGGGTCGTTCAACCAAAACACAAGGTCTAGATAATCTCTACTGACCACTTTAGGGAAGTAGTTTAGGGAGTCCATCTGAAACCCTGGATGGATATTAGAAACCTAAACTTGTACCTTCCAGTGGTAGAGCCTTCAAAGTCATTCTAACTACAGAGGAAAAGGTCAAATTGGTAACTCATCATAAAACTGTTCCTGAACCAGAAATGTCTATGGAGCCCCAGCACAAGTAAACAAAGTATCTCCTGGTAGAAAAATTGGTGAAAGAAAGAAAAGAAAGAAAGAAAAGAAAGAAGAGAAAGAAAGAAAGAAAGAAAGAAAGAAAGAAAGAAAGAAAGAAAGGCGAGAGAAAGAAAGAAAAAAGAAAGATTAAATTTTAAAGTAAATCAAGAAAAATCTGAGAATGATATTAAAGAAAGACTTAGAGGCGTAGGTTTAATTATGCAAGGCAAGAGTCTCTCAATGAAAATAACCTTTGATGAAAAGAAAATCGCAGAAAAATATTTCTCTTTAAATCAAAAGATATGAAGAGCAGTGGGAGAAAGATAACAGAAGCAACAAACATAATAATATCTGATAAAAATCTAAAGGTAGGAGAATAATTTGAAAAAAATTTAAAAATAGCATGAAAAATGTCAAACAATGGAAAAATAATAAACTATAAGAAAAACCAGGTGCATTTGAAAGAATAAACACACAGAAATTCCAGAAATGGGAAAGGCAGACCTAAATGTTAACAGTTCAGGAACCAGTCAACAAGAGAGAATGAGTGAGCTGCAAAACACGGCCCTGGGGAGCACGGACACATGAAAGCAGAACTTCTAAAAGAGGAAAACAGAAAGGTCAGAGAGAACT